>CAUYUJ010003627.1:0-10000 GCA_963575745.1 Prorocentrum cordatum
CGCTCTTCCATGGGGAAGCAAAAGCTGGCCAGCAAGTGCCGGGAAGAAGAATTCAGGGCTGCGCAGCGACCACTCGGCATGATAACCAACGCCGCCAAATCATCGAAGCACCCGCCTCATGACGTTCAACGAACCTGGGCGCACTGCGCTAAGAACGACAATGTTGCCGGACTCTACCGCCATCGCTGGGACGATGACATCAGCAGGCCACAGCGGTGTGGAACTGCCCGCCCCAATCGCGCCCTTGCCAATCCCTCCGCGGGGCAGCCCGCGGGATTCTGCCGACCTTGTTCTTTGACCTCCACGACTCCGCGTAAAGCGCGTCCCGTGACAGACTGCGAGACGTGGATCTCCGTAGGCCTGCCCAGCGCAAACAGCCGAACGCCAGTGCAAGCACGAATCCTATGTGAATTACAACTGCTGAATCGCGAGTCCCAGCAGCCACAAAGAAACTGTTCAGAAGACCATCGACACTTGCCTCGTCAGCGGGCTTGCCTGCTGCCGCTGCTCCTCCGTCTGCTTGCTTGACATGCATCTCTGGGCCTCGACCATCGGATCCTGCAAGGGCCACGGAAACTGGAATTTCCTTTGCCCACAATAATTAACGTCGCAAAACACGATTTTGGCACTGACGGCCCTCTGCCGCTGGCATCGCGGACAAAACAGCGCGACACCAGTTGCATCCAGCGACCACGGCTGGAGCCCAGCCGCTGCTGCCCAATCCTGCGGCCGCCCATGGTTTCGCAGGTGGGGCCGCACTGTCGCCGACACCGAAGCTCTCCTGACCACTACAGGCCGCAAGAGATCCCATTAATCCTCCCAGCTGAGGCCCTTGAAGGCCCATGCCTGGAGTCTCGGAGAAGCGTCCCCGATGTGGTAAGCAAGATCGAGCACGAATCCGACCTGGCTGGTCAGCGCTGCGGCCTCTCGGTCTTGACAAATACTCCCCGTCGTTCTGGATTTGCGCCTATTCCTCCCTGGATACGTGGCCACCGACGGCAACCCTCCAGAACTGCTCATGGGATCTGCTGGTGTTTCTGGGGGCGCTGAAGGACTAGTTGCCTTCCGGCCACTACCGCACGGGCACCCCCTCTGACTGTTGCAGAGGCCTTCTGATCTTCTCGTGCATAAAAGATCTGGCCACTGACGGCGTGCGATGAGCTTGACCGCCCAACTCTGCGACTGCGTCTTCCGTCGAATCAAATCAGCTATGCACTTGGATGATGGGGCGGAGGTTTTGAGCTGGCAAATACCGCTCTACCTTCACCGTCTCCGGTGAGCCCGCAGGCACACACGCTTGCAACCTCGGCGACAACACAGGCACGTGCTCACACGTGGCATATTCCTCCAGCTCTACCGCCGAAGCCCTTGGGCAAATCGCGCCGTCATGCCTTTGAGCCGAGACCCTCTGGAGCAGGCGGAAGGCGGCCACTCTCAGAGTCTGGGGAAACCCACGCGGTTTGACGCTGTCATTCGCCCCCGCCCCCACTGCGCAGTCGGCCGCCGTCGGCCCCCCACCCAAATCCACAACAGTAAGGTTTGTGCGGCACTCGGTGGTGCGACGCAGACGCAGACGCAGACGCAGACGCGCGAGCCCGCCGGCCGGCGGGCCGGCAGGCCCCTTAGGGGCGGCGCGGGCGGGCCAGAGCCCGGTCACAGGCATGTGAACTTCAAGAAGTCGCTCTCGAGGTCCGCCCAATATACGGAGGTTGCAATACTCTGTAGCCACCGGCCACCGGCCCTGCCTACCACAAGCCTCCAAACCATATGCAGTTGCGGGGACCGTCGTTGTATGCACCGCATTCGGTGGAGCTCCCTATGGGGCCACGCAGCGTGTGAGGGGTGTGTGTTAAAATGGGCACGGTGAACGCATGCGACCGCTGGTATTTGGGCCTTCGGTGGAGCTCCCTATGGGGCCGCAAAACGTGCGAGGGGGTGTGCCAAAATGGATGCGGTGGCCGCATGCGAGAGCTGGCGTGTGGGCTTTGGGGGGAACCTCCATATTGTGCCGCGAAACGTGTGGAACGCTGGTATGTGGCCCTTCGGTGGAACTCCCTATGGGGCCACGAAGCGCGCGGGTGGTGTACCAGGTGTACCAACATGGGTGCGGTGGCCGCATGCGAGCGCTGACGAAACGTGCGAAGGGTGTGCCAAAATGGGTGCGGCTGCCGCGTGCGAGCGCTGGCGTTTGGGCCGTTGGGGGAACTCCCGATTGTGCCGCAAAACGTGCGAGGGGGTGTGCCAAAACAGGCGCGGTGGGCACATGCGAGCGCTTGCATTTGGGCCTATTGTCAGGCACCCCATGGGGCCACGAAACGTGTGAAGGGTGTGCCAACATTGGTGCGGTGGCCGCGTGCGAACGCTGGCATTTGGGCCGTCGGTGGAGCTCCCCATGGGGCCACGAAGCGGGTGGGGAGTGTGCCAAAGTGGGTGCGCTAGGAGCATACGAGCGCTGGCATGTGGGCCTTCGGTGGAGCTCCCTATGGGGCCAAGAAACGTGTCAACACGGGTGTGGTGGCCGCATGCGAGCGCTGGCGCTTGTGCCTTCGGTTGGGTCCCCATGTGAGGCCGCGAAGCGTGTGAGCGGTGTGCCAAAACCAAACCGCGTGCGGTGGGCGCACGCAAGCGCTGGCAATTGTGCCTGCGGTGGAGCTCCCTATGAGACCACGAAATTTGTGACGGGAGAGCTGACATGGGTGCGGTGGGTGCACGCGAGCGCTGGCATTTGGGCTTTCGGTGGGCCTCCCTATGGGGCCACGAAACGTGTGAGGGGTGTGCCAAAATCGATGCGGCGGGCGCATGCGAGCGCTGGCGTGTGGGCTTTTGGGGGGACTCCCTATTGTGCCGCGAAACGTGTGGAGGGTGTGCCACAACGGCTGCGGTGGGCGAATGCGAGCGCTGGCATTTGGGCCTTCGGTGGAGCTCCCTATGGGGCCACGAGACGCGTGGGAGATGTACCAAAATGGGTGCGGTGGGCGCATGCGACCGCTGGCATTTGGGTTTTCGGTGAATCTCCTTATGGGGCCACGAAACGTGTGAGGGGGTGTGCCAAAATGGATGTGGTGGGCACATGCGAGCGCTGGCGCGTGGGCTTTTGGGGGAACCTCCATATTGTGCCGCGAAACATGTAAAGGGTGTGCCACAACCGGTGCGGTGGGCGACTGCGAACGCTGGCATGTGGCCCTTCGGTGGAGCTCCCTATGGGGCCACGAAGCGTGCGGGAGGTGTACCAGGTGTACCAACATGGGTGCGGTGGCCGCATGCGAGCGCTGACGAAACGTGCGAAGGGTGTGCCAAAATGGGTGCGGCGGCCGCATGCGAGCGCTGGCGTTTGGGCCTTTGGGGGGGCTCCCGATTGTGCCGCGAAGTGTGCGAGGGGATGTGCCAAAACGGGTGCGGTGGGCACATGCGAGCGCTGGCATTCGGGCCTTCTGTGGGGCACCCTATGGGGCCACGAAACATGCGAAGGGTGTGCCAAAATTGGTGCGGTGGCCGCGTGCGAACGCCAGCATTTGGGCCTTCGGTGGGGCCCCCCAAGGGGCCACGAAACGTGTGGGGAGTGTGCCAAAGTGGGTGCGCTAGGCGCATGAGGTGGGGCTCCCTATGAGGCCACGAAGCGTGTGACGGGAGTGCTGACATGGGTGCGGCGGGTGCATGCGAACTGCGAGCGCTGGCATGTGGGCCTTCGGGGGGATTCCCGATGGTGTCGCGAGCAAGACGTGCGAGGTGTGTGTGCCAAAACGGGTACGGCGGGCGCTCGCGATCGCTGGCAACTGGGCCTTCTGTGGAGCTCCCTCTGGTGCCGCGAAACGTGCGAGGGGTGTGCCACAACGGGCGCGGCGGGCGCATGCGAGCGCCGGCGTGTGGGCCTTCGGTGGGGCGCCATATGGGGCCACGAAACGTGTGAGGAGTGTGCAGTCCAGGTTGACTGGCGCGGAGGGCAGAGGCACGGATAGAAGAAGGAAGGAGGAGGAGGGAGGAGGAGGAGGAGGAGGAGGACGAGGAGGAGGAGGAGGAGGAGGAGGAGGAGGGGGAAGAGGAGAGGAGAGGACAGGACAGGAGAGGAGGCGGGACGCGCGGCGCTGTCTCTTCAAAACGAGGACCCGACACCACAGGATGGCTGGGGTAAATAAACTGAATCACCCGCACCTTCTGGCGGGCGCGGGTTCACGCAGTGTAGAAGAGATGACGTTGAGCTCCACCTTCGACTCGCACATCTCACTGAAGATCGATAGCGCCCGTTGCCATTCCCCGCATTTCCTGCATGCGCTGATCGTGTCAACGTAGTGGTTTGGGATGGGATCCGCGCGTGATTGAACCCCTTCGTGGAGCAATGGAACTGCTGACCTCCACTGCTTTGCCTGACCATACTGATTTGCCCTCCACTGCTTTGCCTGACCATACTGATTTGCCCTCCACTGCTGCCTCCACTGCTTATTCCCGCCTCGAATGAAGCAGCCCCTTCTCGAGACCCCCGCTGTATGCTGACCATCTACGGAAGAATGAGCCGCTGCGGCTTAACGCAAAACCATTCTGAGCTGGAACGGCCCCTCGAACAAAACGCTCTCTCTCTCGCTCTCGCTCTCTTTCCGTCTTCCCCCTTCTCCCTCTCTTCTCCCTCCTCCCGCTCGCTGAACCCCTGCTGCCCATCCTCCCGTGCCTTTCTCCGCTGACGTGCCCCCCACGCTCTTCCCCCCCCCTTGCTAGAGGCTACCGTTCAGGACGAAGCGGAGAACGGGAGCACGACATCCTCTGAATCACATGTTCAACGGCTTTGCGCTCTCTCTCTCTCTCTCTCTCTAGCTTTCAGGACCGGGCCCGCCAAGGCAGCATGGTGGGCGGGAGGAGGAGGAGGAGGAGGAGGAGGAGGAGGAGGAGGAGGAGGAGGAGGAGGAGGAGGAGGAGGATGGGGGAAGGACATGGAAAGAGGAAGGACATGGAAGAGGACGAAGTGTCTGGGGCCTCCTGAGGTCCCTGCAGGCCTGAGCAAGACCGCTCAAACACCTCCGTCGCCGATGCTCGAGGAAGAGGAGGGACATGGGGGCGAGAGATGAGGACTGCGGAGGGGTGGGAGGAGGGGGTAAGGAGGAGGAGGAGGAGGAGGAGGAGGAGGAGGAGGAGGAGGAGGAGGAGCTGGGGAAGGGAAAGAAACGGGCGCCGGGGAGGATTGCACGCACCATGAGGGGTTCGATGCCTCACGACACTCGGCGCCGAACTGCCGGTCTCAACCACCCGTAGAGCCAGGCAGCGTTGGGCGGAGGATGCAGCAGAGAGACTTCGTTGGGCGTTCCAGCCAAGAAGAAAGGAGGAAGAGGGGGAGGAGGAGGAGGAGGACAAGGAGGAGTACCAGGAAAAGGAGGAGGGGGAGGAGGAAGAGGAAGATGAGGAAGAAAGGAGGACGAGGAGGACGACGAGGTGGTGGACAAAGAGAGCGGGAGGGCGGGTCGCCTCACCAACCTGCCGTAGTTTGTCTGCCACTGCTCCGTGGCAATCCTGTAGAAGTCCTCTGGGCGAGCAGGGTAGGGGGTTCTGGCAACCGCGGGCTCGGCGGGAAGAGCAGGGAGAGTGGAAGGAGAAGGAAGAGGCGAACTGCAAGTAGGATGGACAGAGTGCACCTCTCACCGTTGTCTTTCCACTTTGCCCCATCCTAGTCCTGTTCCCAAGTATTCACCGCACCTTCCTTCTCTAGCTCCTCCTACTCCACTCCCGCATCCTCCTCCTCCTCCTTCTCCTCCTCCTCCTCCTCCGCCTCCTCATCCTCCTCTTCTCGATATCCCCAACACCTCCTGCTCCTATCATGATCCGTTCACGTACTCCTCATCGCAGTCACCAACTTCATCCTAACCTACCTCCGTCTCCTTCACTGTTGGCCCCTCTTAGCCTCGTCCTCGCCCTCGTCACCGTCGTAGTCGTCATCATCATCATCATCATCATCATCATCATCATCATCATCAGCAGCAGCAGCAGCAGCATCATTAGCATCATCATCATCATCATCAGCATCATCGTCGTCATAATCAGCATCATCACCACCGCCCTCATCATCATCATCATCATCATCATCATCATCATCATCATCATCATCATCATCATCATCAGCAGCAGCAGCATCAGCATCATAATCATCGTCATCGTCAGCATCCTGATCCTCATCATCACCATCAGCAGCAGCATCAGCATCAGCAGCAGCATCACCATCACCATCGTCATCATCATCAACAGCATCATATGCATCATCAACATCACCATCAGCATCATCAGCACCACCCTCATCATCAGCATCAGCATCAACATCATCATCATCGTCATCGTCAGCATCACCATCCTCATCGTTACAATCATCATCAGCAGTATCAGCAGCATCATCATCAGCAGCTTCATCGACATCACATTCATCGTCATCGCCATCATCGTTATTGCCATCAACATCATCATCATCATCATCATCATCATCATCATCATCATCATCATCATCATCATCATCATCATCATCATCATCATCATCATCATCATCATCATCATCATCATCATCATCATCATCATCATCATCATCATCATCATCATCATCATCATCATCATCATCAAAGAGAGCGCGGCCCAACGCCAATTACTGTGCAAAATCCCCCCCCCCTTCCTCCAGAACCTGGGGTTCCCCCCCCTTCGAAAATCCCCCCCCTGCTGGACCCCCCCCACCCTCTTCCCCCGGCAAACCCTCCCCCACCTAACCGCTCCCCCCCCACACTCCGGAAAAGCGAGGGGGGTCACTACCCGGTTCGAACCCCACCCCGACCCCCTCTAGAAAACCGGGGGGGGTCACTACCGGTTCGAACCCCCCCCACCTCCATCCAGACAACCGGAGGGGAGTCACTGCCGGTTCGAACCCCCCCCCCAGTCACCGCCGGCAAACGACTCCCGGGTCCCCACCACTGTCCGCACCGCATCCCCCACTGCTGTCCCAGCACCACTGTCCTCACCACCACTGTCTCCACTGTTCCCACCACCGTCCCCACTGTCCCCACCAGTGCCCCCGCCACTGTCGCACTGTCCCCACTGTCCCCACCACTGTTCCCACCACAGTCCCACTCTCCCCACTTTCCCCGCGGTCCCCACCACCGTCCCACTGTCCCCGCTGTCCCCACTGTCC
This sequence comes from Prorocentrum cordatum, assembly GCA_963575745.1. Lineage (NCBI taxonomy): Eukaryota > Dinophyceae > Prorocentrales > Prorocentraceae > Prorocentrum > Prorocentrum cordatum. Next base: position 7,145 of record CAUYUJ010003627.1, read on the forward strand.
CTCTGTCCCCGCCGCTGTCCCACAGAGCTGTCCCACTGTTTCCACCACTGACCCCACTGTCCCGACCACTGCCCACACTGTCCCTCTGTCCCATTGTCCCACCACCGTCCTCGCCACTGCCCTCACCACTGTCCCCACCATCACTGTCACCACCACTGTCCCACTGTCCCACTGTCCCCACCACATTCCCACTGTCCCCACACAACTGTGCCCACCACCACCGGCCCCACCACTGTCCCAGTCCCCACCGCTGTCCCAGTGTCCCCACTGTTCCCAACATGGTTCCCGCTGTTCCCACCAGTGCCCCCATCAGAGTCTCACTGTCCCCACTCTCCCCATCATTGTCCCACCACGGTCCCACTCTCCCCACTTTCCCCACGGTCCCCACCTCCCATGCTGTCCCCACTGTTCCCAGGTGTCCCATTGTCCCCACTGTCCCCGCCGCTGTCCCACTGTGCTGTCCCACTGTCCCCACTGTTCCCACCACTGTCCCCACTGTACTACTGTCCCACCACTCTCCCCACTGTACTACTGTCCCAACAGCGTCCTCACCACCGCCTTCACCACTGTCCCCACCACTACTGTCCCCACCACTGTCCCACTGTCCCCACCACTGTCCGACTGTCCCCTCACCACTGTCCCCACCACCACCGTCCCCACCTCTGTCCGCACCACTGTCCCACTGTCCCCACGCCACTGTCCCCACCACCACCTTCCCAACCATTGTCCCAGTATCCCCGCCACTGTCCAACTGTCCCGAGGAGCGGGAATCGTTTGCCGACGGCGAGGGGGGGGGTTCGAACCGGTAGTGAACCCCCCCAAAGTTTTCGAGGGGGGGGGGTCGAACCGGTAGTGACCCCCCCCCCTGTTCATGATAGACTGGAGGGTTCGAACCGGTAGTGACCCTCCCCAAATTTATTTCGAGGAGGGGGGGGTTCGAACCGGAAGTGACCCCCCCCCTTTGCATGATGGACTGGGGGGGGGGGAATGACCCTCCGGTTTTCGAGGGGGGGGGACGGGTTGGAAACCCCCAGTGACCCCCCCTCCCTGGTATTCCGCCAGCAGCGATAGAACACGCTGTTTCCATCATCATCGGCATCATCATCATCATCATCATCATCATCATCATCATCATCATCATCATCATCATCATCATCATCAGCATCAGCATCATCATCATCATCAGCATCGTCATCATCATCAGCCGCATCGTCATCGTCATCGTCATCGTCATCGTCATCATCATCATCATCATCATCATCATCATCATCATCATCATCATCATCATCATCATCATCACCGTCATCAGTAACATCATCAACATAATCAGCAGCATCATCGTCGTCGTCAACATCAGCATCATCATCGCAAACAGCATCATCATCATCAACAACAACATCATCGACATCATTATCATAGTTACCGTGGTGTTCCTTCTCCTCCTCCTCGTAATCGTCGTCGTCGTTGTCGTCGTTGTCGTCGCCGTCGTCGTCGGCCTCGTCGTTGTTGTCATCACCACCATCAGCATGGTAAAAATAGGCAGCATCGTCATCGTCATCATCGCCATCATCAGAATTCTCATTGACATCAATATCAGCAACATCATCACCACCATCGTCATCATCGTCATCGTCATCATCAGCATCACCAACATCACCGTCATCGTCTCCATCAACATCACCACCATCACCATCATCATCTCCACCAGCATCACCGTCATCATCATCAACATCAGCACCATCATCATCCTCATGATCATCCTCATCCTCATCCTCATGCTGACCATCATGGTCACCATCAACATCAATATCTCGATCATCATCATCATCATCGTCATCATCAGCAACATCCCCCTTGTCATCATCATCAGCAACATCATCATCCTCATCTTCATCCTCATCCTCCTCCTCCGCAACATCATCATCATCATCATCATCATCATCATCATCATCATCATCATCATCATCATCATCATCATCATCATCATCATAATCAGCATCATCAGCAGCAGCATCATCATCGTCATCGACATCAGCATCAGCAAAACCATCAGCATCATCATTATCAGCATCAACATCCTCGTTGTCATCAACATCATCACTACGATGCTTTTATTTCTCCTCCTCGTCCTCGCCCCACTGGGCATTTACCTTGCACTCCTCCTCCTCCTGCTCCTCCTCCACCTCCTCTCCTTCCCAGCATCCCGCTCCTCGCAGGTGTCCTACAAGCTTCATTCTCAGCAGGCGTCCTCCTTCTCCTTGCTCCAGCTCTCCCTCCCCCTCCGAGAGGGAGCCCAATACCAGGCAAGTGCTGATCATGAATCCGTGGATCAGTGGCGCGGGCGCTGGGGGCAACAATGACGAATATCACTCGGTCGATACATCAACCCCATGGCAGGACGCCACAACGATGTCTTCAGATTCTGGGCGCGCTGCGTTTGCACTGCAATTGGCTGCGATCGGCACCCAGCGTTTCGGGTGTTACGTGGGCATGTCCAATCCATGCTGCGACCACGGCCATGCACCCGCTACAGTGACGTCAGCCTGCGGTGGCGGATCTCGCGGGCGAGGCTCGCGGAACTGGGCTATCGCCACCTGCCCCCCGCCCCCGGCCGCTGTTCACGCGGACACGGCCGCGAGTCCATGGATCAGCAAAACGGACCCACGAGGCCGCCTTCGTGGATGAGTGAAACGTGCCCAGGCCCTGGTCGGGTTCAGCACGACCATGTCTGTCTGTTGAACCGGGGCCAAACAGCTACAGTGGAGGCCAATCCACGAGAAGCCCAACCCTGAGACCCCAGGACGCCCATGGATCTCTGGCGTGGAAGCGTCACGCCTTCCATTGCAAAACCGTCGA
>CAUYUJ010003627.1:20000-22500 GCA_963575745.1 Prorocentrum cordatum
GCCGTCCCGACGCTGGTCGGGAAGCGGAACGCATTTGCCACGAACTTACCGAACCTGTCAGCTTCCATGTTGCCCCTCCTGTCCCGCCTTGTGATCTTCCCCTCCAAGACGGCCTTCATCGTGGCGTGGCCATTGATCTTCTCGATGGTGAGACCCTGCTCGCCGATCCGGACGAAGTCGTCGAGAGCCGTCCACACCCTGCGCCACACCTCCCCCCATGCAGAAGTGGCGGTGGTGGTAGCTTCCCGACCGCGCTCCAGCGCGCCCTTCGGGACGTCAGAGGCGTCGAACGCGGCCTTGATTAGTGGCAGGGAGTTCTTGAGCAGCATGAGAAGCCCCAGAAGCTCGGCCCCTTCTGTCGACGGCAAGGGCCCAGGAAGTGGGGCCCCCAGCGCCTTGACCGCAGGGCCTGGGCCAGGGTCCTCCTCTTCGCCCCCGGGCTGCACGAAACGTGCGAGGTGTGCGTGACGCATGCGGGCGGTGGCAGTGGGGCCTTCGGTGAAGCTCCCTTTGGGGCCACGAAACTTGTGAGGGGCGTGCCGAATTGTGCGTGCGTGACGCATGCGGGCGGTGGCACTGGGGCCTTCGGTGGAGTTCCCTATGGGGCCACGAAACGTGCGCGAGGGGTGTGCCGAATTGGGCGTGCGTGACGCATGCGGGCGGTGGCATTGGGGCCTTCGGTGGAGCGCCCTATGTATGGGGCCACGAAACGTGCGAGGGGTGTGCCGAATTGGGTGCGCGTGACGCATGCGGGCGGTGCAGGGAGGAGGGGGGAGGGGGAAGAGGAGGAGTGAGTGACGCGGGGCGCTGTCTCCTCCAAAAGAAGATCCAACACCACAGGATGGTTGGGAACAAATCGACCTTCCTATCGTCGGGCCTGTACTCTTCTTCCTCCTCGACATTCTCCTTCCTCGGTTCACCCAGTTCCCGGCCCCCCCCTGCTTGGATAGCAGGGGCCCCGTCATCGACTCGGGGATAGCCGGGGCACCCCCGCCAGCGGAGCTGGTGGGCGGTCGGCGCCGCCTGTATCGGCGGGGTAGAAGTGGAGCCGGCGACCAGCCGGAGGACTGGCGGAGGCGGGAGGGGTCGCCCCCCCGGGGGAGGGGGGTTGGCCGCGGTGGGACTGTGCCCCTTCCTTCCTCCTCTCTCCTGGCTCCTCCCTCCTCCCCCCTCTCCCTCTCCTCTTCTCTCCTCCCCCCGGGGTTCACAGTGTCGCTGCGGTCCGCTCCCCCGCTGAAGCTGGGCTGGAGGAGACCGCGGCGGCGCGCGGAGCGCGCTGCCGCGGCGGGTGAGCGCGGAGCGCCCACACCGTGCTGGAGCGCGGCCAGTGCTCGGCGCCAGAATCGCAGTGGTTGATTTTTCAGCTGCGAAGTTTTTTGGGGCCCTTTCGCCCAGGGAAAGCCTGGAATAGGAGTGGCTTCATTTTCGACGGCTGTTCTCTCGTGCTCATGGCACAGTTGAACGGCAAGCAGAATCCAAGCAAAATCACCCAGTTCCCGACCGGCAATCTTATCATCGGCCTCCCCCTGCCCCTCCCCCATTCCCCTTCCCCCCCCCGCCGCGTCCCCCCCCCGTTTGTGTCGGTTTGAGCCTTTTCCGACTCCGATTGTGATTCCCCCCGTTCTCTGCATCCTCCCCCATCCCACCACACCCTTTCTCGGCCGCCTATCAGTCCTCCTCCTCCTCCTCCTCCTCCTCCTCCTCCTCCTCCTCCTCCTCCTCCTCCTCCTCCTCCTTCTCTCCCCTCCTCTTTCTACTCCTCCCGCCTGGGCGTCGCTTACTGGAGAAGCGATACATGGGAGCATGAAGAAACGTACACCTTTCGGGCACTTATCATACCCCAGGGGACCCCTAAGGTGCACGAAAGGGCCCCCAGGATGCACAAAAGATGCGCCTTTGTTGAACCCCCTCTGTGTATCGCTCCCCCCACGTCGTTCAAAGCACGCGGCAATGCCGGACGAAGCCGGAGCAATGGACGTCCAGACTGCTTGGGCCACTTCGAGCATGCATGTGTCCCTGGCCCGCCCAAGGGAAGAGAAACGAACCATGCATCGCCGTGGATCGCTGCAGCTGTATGCTCTTCCCTGGCTCGCTGAACGGAAGAGAAAAGCATGTGGTGAGTTCCAGAAGCCCTGAAGCCAAAAGCGTTGCCATCTCTTGGGGGGCCGCCTTTTGCTTCCGCCGCCCGTCCGCCGCCCTTCCGCCAGCTACCGCCGTGGGGGGGAGGCGGCCTCGTCTTGCTTCCGCCGCCCTTCCGCCCAGCGTCGCAGCAGCGGGGGGGGAGGAGGAGGAGGAGGAGGAGGAGGAGGAGGAGGAGGAGGAGGAGGAGGAGGAGGAGGAGGAGGAGGAGACGACCACTCCTTCGACCCTCGAAGGCGAGACCTTCTCTGGAACGCCTCATGTGTCGCCCCTCCACTGCGCAACGCCCCACCCTCCTCCACGCCCGCGGCCGTCGGCCGTCGGCCGCGGCCTCCCCCCCAACCCCTGCCGCCCGTGAGGT
>CAUYUJ010003627.1:27500-77389 GCA_963575745.1 Prorocentrum cordatum
GCTTTCTGGCCACACCGCTCGGGAGATCATACACGACAGGATGGGTGTGCTACCTGCTCGGGTCGGACCCGCGCGTCCACGGAGGACACATGGTACTAGTATGTCCCTGTGCGTCCGAGGATGAGGCAACCGAGCCCCGACTGACGACGCATGGTCGATTTCGGGGCCGACCCCCCCCCAATTCCAGGGCCAAGCCCCCCACTGGTCGCCGCCCCTACTCCGGGACGGCCAGCGAGGAGGCCCCCACATCTTCGACATCAGCAGGCAAGCGTAGAGCCCCGATGGAAGGACGGGGGGCTACGAGAGGAAGCAACTGCAGAATCCGAAACGTTCGGAGGCAGCCATGGATTCCTCGGATCGGCGCTGAAACTCCCCTCCCCAGGATGGCGGAGCGCGCCAGGGGCGCCACTGGAGGCGCCGCCAGTGGGCGGCCAGCGCCGATCCGAGCTCGGCGCAGTCCTCCGACAGCTCCCTGCTGTCGAAACCTGTTCGCTGGCTCAGCGCGTCGCGGCGGCCCCGGCGACACGCGGCGCCCTGCGAGCGGACAGCAAAGCGCGCTGCTCCGCCCAGCGGGGTGGGAGGCTGGGAGACGGCTCGGGACGCTGGCGCTCGGAAGCGCGGGCGCGGATGCCGCACCGCGCCGAGGTGCACAGGGCCCGACCCGGCGGCGCGCCACGCCAGTCCAAAGCTCCTGGCCTCGCTCTGCCCCCCTCGAGAGGACGCCGCCTGGAGGTCGGGCGCACCCGCCCGAGGGGGCGATCGCCCCCCCCCCCCCCCCCCCCAACCCGAGGGCCGCACTGTTACCTGCGGCTGCCGGAGCCGGAGTTGCCCCAAGATAGAGGCAACAAAATCCCCCCCACAATAACCACCCGGACACGCGAAGTCGTTTAGTAAGCGCGTCCAGAGAAGGAATCAAACAGAGCAGGGCTGTCTAGTCAACGCCCAGGGCCGTTCAGTAAAGGCCAATTGTCCGGCCCCGGTGGTTTTTCCTCCCTTGACAGGAGGCGCTCAGCTGGCCCTCCACAGCAGACCCTCCAGGAGGCCCCTCAGACCTCGGAGGCCGAAAGCAAAAACGAACAAGCGCACTTTTTTTGTTGGTCGGCGGGTCGAGAGCGGGCCTCTTCCGGTTACGGTTAAGAGCTAGGCGGGGCGCGCGAAGCACTAGTTGGGGAGACAGGGCGCGGGCGGGCGGGGCCTCCGGCGGCGGGAGGCTGCGGAGTACAGGCGGTGCCGAAGAGCTTGCACAGGAAAAGGTACGCCTTGGACAGGAGCCGGGGGCGAAGTCCGGGAGGGAGAGCGGAACGAACGAGCGCACACGCTGCGTAGGTCTGCCTCGCTCCTTCCCCCCCCCCCCCCCCCCCAAGGGGCGCAGCCCGGAGAGCGGGCGCGCACGCCCGCGGGACTCGGGGCAGGGGATCGACTACAGGATTGCTGTGCCCGAAAACTGATTTTCTCGCCGAGCCAGGCGTAGACTGTTCGTGGACCGGCGAAAGCTCTACAGTCGAGGCGTTGACCTAAGGAACCCTAAATCCGCCGGCCCCCTTGTGGGGCCACCAGGCTGCGAGGCACGGGTTCGCAGTTTCCAGTACCAGTTGTAGCTTGTAGTTTCCAGTGTTACACTTCTGCTTCTTGCTGGTAACTGTTAACTAGTTGACTTCTTGCTGGTTACTGTAACTAGGTTGAAATTGACCGCGACGAAAAGGGGGGGGGGGGGGGGGAGGCCCAAACGGGATTTTTAGCGTCTCCTGGGCGCGTTGTCTGAATTGCTGGGGGGGCTCGAAATCAACACCCCTCACGCAGATCCGCGGGGTCAGGGTCCAAAAACACAAAGGATTTGCCACATTTCTGAAATTCGGTGCCACCCCTCACGCAGATCCGCGGGGTCAGGGTCCAAAACACAGGGATTTGCCACATTTCTGAAATTCGGTGCCACCCCTCACGCAGATCCGCGGGGTCAGGGTCCAAAAACACATGGGATTTGCCACATTTCTAAAATTCGGTGCCACCCCTCACGCAGATCCGCGGAGTCAGGGTCCAAAAACACAAGGGATTTGCCACATTTCTGAAATTCGGTGCCACCCCTCACGCAGATCCGCGGGGTCAGGGTCCAAAAACACATGGGATTTGCCACATTTCTGAAATTCGGTGCCACCCCTCACGCAGATCCGCGGGGTCAGGGTCCAAAAACACAGGGGATTTGCCACATTTCTGAAATTCGGTGCCACCCCTCACGCAGATCCGCGGGGTCAGGGTCCAAAAACACATGGGATTTGCCACATTTCTGAAATTCGGCGCCACCCCTTACGCAGATCCGCGGGGTCAGGGTCCAAAAACACAGGGATTTGCAACATTTCTGAAATTCGGTGCCACCCTTCACGCACATCCATCGCAAGGCGTGGTAACCCAAACTGCGAGAACTCCCTCGGCCCTTTAATCGCAAGGTGTGGTAACCAAGCCCGTAAACCATACACGTCTTACCAATCGCCAGGTGTGGTAACCCCTCTTGTGATCAGTTGGTTTTGCTGATTGCGAATCGGCTTCGCATGAAGTTTCGATACTGCTTCACGACAGCGCCAAGACCTCATGACTTAGCTCTTCCATGGCCCATTCTCCGAGAGAGGGGGCCGGCGGCAGGGGGCGAAGCCCTTACGGATAAGGAACCAGGCCCCTTTTTTCCACAAGTTAAACTTCGATTTCCCATCGAAAACATAAGGACCACCTGAGACAAGCTGTGAAACACTTCAGGAGCGCGGAGCCCCTGACCAACGAAAAGGGTTCCTTCTTCAGGGCCCCGACTGCACGCAGTTCTCGTGGCTCCGACGAACAAATCAGTTCTGAGGTGCAAACCACTTCTGTAGTCGATCCCCTGCTCGAGGGAAGGCCTGCACCCCCCCCTCCCCCCCCCAACGCCCGAGGGCCGCACTGCTGCTTGCGGCTGCCGTCGCCGTTGAAGGGGTCCAGCTGCGGGGCCTCGTCGCCGGCGGCGGGCAGGGCCCCGCCGTGCACCACGGGCGCGACGCAGTACGTCGGGCCGTTCCTGCCACGTGGACGACGACGACGACGACGACGACGACGACGACGACGACGACGACGGCGACGACGGAGGCGGCGGCGGCGACTACGACGACGACGACGACGACGACGACGACGACGACGACGGCGACGACTGCGGCTGCGACTGCGACGACGACGACGACGACGACGACGACGACGACGACGACGACGACGACGACGACGACGACGACGGCGGCGGCGGCGGCGACGACGACGACGACGACTGCGACTGCGACTGCGACGACGACGACGACGACGACGACGACGGCGACGGCGACGACGACGACGGCGGCGACGGCGGCGGCGGCGACGACGGGGGGGCACTTGCTAGCGAGGGAAGGGCGGGCAAGGGAAGGACAGCGAATCCTAGGCAGAGAGATGCAAGATGAGGGTAGAGCAGGGGGCAGCTGGCATCGTCGTGAGACCACAGCGAGCGCGATGCAACGAGGATGAGGAGGAGGAGGAGGAGAAGGAGGAGGAGGAGGAGGACGACGAGGAGGGGGAGGAGGAGGAGGAGGGCGACGACGAGGACGAGGACGAGGAAGACGACGAAAACGGCGACGACGACGCCGAGCTTGACGGCGCCACGTCGTCTCGGAGCTGCGCCATGGCTGCGAGCAGCCTCTCCACTCTCGGGGCGCCCGGGGCGCCCTGGCCTCTCCTGCCCCGGGAGTCGCAGGGGGCGCTCGTGCAGAAGCCCCCGCGGCCGCCGCGGGGTCCCAACACGCTGCCCCCAAGAGAGCCCCAGAGGCCCCAGGAAGACCCCCTGGCCCCACCAGCACAAAAACTCCCCCTCCTCCTCCTCCTCTTCCTCCTCCTCCTCCTCCTCCTCCTCCTCCTCCTCCTCCTCCTCCTCCTCCTCCTCCTCCCCCTCCATTCCTTCTCCTTGTAAATAACTTCTCCCCGTCACATCCCGAGGCCAGTTTTAGGGCGGGTCGGGCGGTCCGCTTGTGACTTCCTCACCGTGTCTGTATGACCCTTAAGCTTAAACATTGGCAACAGCTTCACAGATGGAGGGCGGGTGGTTTTCAAAATGTGTCTCTCGCCTGGGCGCCGCGCACATTCGTTTCAAACATTTGCCAGAGCTTCACGGATTGAGGGTCGCCCGTTTTCAAACTGTGGCTCTCGCCTTAGCGCCGCGCATATTTTGGGGGAATGTGCAAGAGCTTCATGGGTTGAGGGTCACCCGTCTTCAAAATGTGGCTCCCGCCCTAGCGACGCGCACATAGTTTCAAGATTTTGCAAGAGCTTCACAGGTTGAGGGCGGTTCCTTTTCAAAATGTGGCTCTCGACTTCGCGCCGTGCACATTCGTTCTAAACATGTGCAAGGGTTTCGCGGATTTCCATGATCAACGTACCAGAAATGGTGTCTTGCAAAGATTCAGGATTATGAGGGTGCAGCAATTACGTTAATGCGCAATGTTGCAGTCCCAGGAATGGCTTTCTGGTACGATTCAGGATCGTCAAGACGCAACAGTAAGGTTGATCCGTGGCGTTGAAATCCCGAGAACAATATTTGGGCATGCTTCCGTGTCTTCAAACGGTTGTCGTCCAACGAGGCAGTGCCCTCAGTGGAAATGAACCCTTGCATGGGCCTGTTGAGAGGGAGCTCGGAGAGAGGGTTTATTCCAACATCGTTGATGACTCTTGGGTTTACACTGGTCCTCCTCCTCCTCCTGCTCCTCCTCGTCCTCCTCCTCCTCCTGATCCTCCTCCTCCTCCCCCCCTCCTTCGACGACACGCCAAAGTGGCCCGGAATAAAGGGTGACCTTTGGTGCGCGGCTCCGCGGGGGACGCGGGAGGACCAGACAGAAGCGCGCCCCGGACGCTGCTCTCGCACCGCGGTCGGCCATCGGGGGGCCCCCGTGAGCCCTCCTCCTCCTTCTCCTCCTCCTCCTCCTCCTCCTCCTCCCTCCTCCTCCTCCTCCTCTTCCTCCTCCTCCTCCTCCTCCCTCCTCCCCTTCTCCTCCTCCTCCTCCTCCTCCTCCTCCTCCTCCCCTCCTCCTCCCTCCTCCTCCTCCTCCTCAAGGGTCAACCCGGCGAAGGGCCACTCTTACGCGCAGCCGACTCGAGAGGAGCCCGAGTGGCCCCAAGAGGCGCCCGGCTGGCCCTCGGAGGCCTCCGCAGCAGGCCCTCCAGGAGGCCCCCTCGGACCTCAGAGGCCTCCGCAGCAGACCCTCCAGGAGGCCCCCAGCTGGCCCTGGGAGGCCTCCACAGCAGACCCTCCAGGAGGCCCGTCGTACCTCGGAGGCCCGAAACTACATGAACAAGCGTGGCATGCGCTGCGCCTGTGTGTGTGTGTGTGTGTGTTCTGCCACCTGCTCTCGGGGCGGGGCATGAGGGGGGCGGCCAAGAGGGGGGGGGGGCGGGGGGGCGCAAATTACAGTAATGATTTTGCGCCCCCCCCCGCCCCCCGGGGCCGCGCACGTGCCGCCGGCCATGATTCATGGCCGGCGACAACGTGCGCGGCCCCGGGGGGGAGGGGGCCGGGGCGTATTGAGATCAGAAGAGGCACCATGAGATCTGGGGAGATATCCTGGCCCCCGTCATGATATCCACACACCCCTAGTCATCACCCCCCCTTCTTGCCGCCCCCGATGCTTCGTCCCAAGAAACTGATTCTTCATCTCCGGCAGTGGTCGTTACCCCAGGGAAGGGGGGGTACGGTAGCGCTCGGGCGGGATAGCACCAGCATATGGAGGGGGCGTCCAGCCTTACGTCGGGCACGTCCCTCTACAGGAGAAATCTTTCAATATAGCCCAAAAAATAATATGGGGACGGTTGCTCTACCATGCTTGGCAATTTTTTGCATTTCTGATAATTCCCAACCATCATGTGGAGTTCGGTCCTCGTCTTGGCGACACAGCGCCCCGCGTTCTCCCATCCTTCCTCCTCCTCTCCCCCTCCTCCTCCTCCTCCTCCTCCTCCCCCTCCTCCTCCTTCTCCTCCTCCTCCTCCTCCTCCTCCTTCTCTGCCTCCTCCTCCTCCTCCTCCTCCTCCTCCTCCTCCTCCCTGCTCCCCTCCCTGCCTCTGCTCTCCGCATGCACATCCCATGTCGGCACACCCCTCATACGTTTCGAGGCCCCATGGGGAGCTCCACCGAAGGCCCCAGTGGGAAAGTTCGCATGGCGCCCCCGCCCCATTTCGGCACACCCCTCACACGCTTCGTGGCCCCATAGGCAGCCCCACCTACGGCCCCAGTGGGAAAGTTCGCATGGCACCGCCGCCCCATTTCGGCACACTCCTCAAACGCTTCGTGGCCCCATAGGGAGCTCAACCGAAGGCCCCAGTGGGAAAGTTCGCATGGCACCGCCGCCCCATTTCGGCACACCCCTCACACGTTTCGTGGCCCCATAGGGAGCTCCGTCGAAGGCCCCACTGGGAAAGTTCGCATGGCACCGCCGCACCATTTCGGCACACCCCTCACACGTTTCGTGGCCCCATAGGGAGCTACACCGCAGGCCCCAGTATAAAAGTTCGCATGACACCGCCGCCCAATTCCGGCACACCCCTCACACGTTGCGTGGCCCCACGGGGAGCTCCACCGAAAGCCCCAGTGGGAAAGTTCGTATGGCACCGCCGCCCCATTCCCCTCACAAGTTTCGTGGCCCAACCACAGGGTGCTCCGCCGAAGGCCCCTGTGGGCAAATTCGCATGGCACCGCCGCCCAATTCCGGCACACCTCTCACACGTTTCGTGGTCCCGAGGCACCGCCGCCCATTTCGGCACACCCCTCAAACGTTTCGTAGTCCCATACGGAGCTCCACCTAAGGCCCCAGTGGGAAAATCCGCATGACACCGCCGCCCAATTTCGGCACACCCCTCACACGTTTCGTGGCCCCATAAGGAGCTCCACGGAAGGCCCCAATGGCGACGTTCGCAGGCGCCCTCACGACTCATGTTGGCACACCCCTCACACGCTTCATGGCAGAAGGCTATACTGCGTGCGCTATTCGGAGTTTGTACGTCCCACTCATTCGTTTCATCTCCCTCGCGGCGCTCGCAATATGGCTGGATCCTTGTCGGGCTATTTCTCCGGCTCAAATCCGCCTGTAGAGGGACATGCCCGACCTAAGTCCAGCCCCCCCCCAACGTATGATCGTCACCATTACCCATTACCCGTGAGCGGGGGAGGAAAAAAACAATCTCCCCTGAGATGCGACGTTGAACAAATGCACCATCGCGCAAATTAGCCTGGCGAAGGACCCAACCATATGCAATTGTGAATACCGCGATTGTGGATCTCATCTTCGCTCGCGCTCCCTATGGGGCCACGAACCGTGTGAGGGGGCGTGCCGAAATGCGCGGCGGAGTCCCCAATGCGAACAAAGACGATCGCTCTGGGTGCGCGGGACTGAGACAGGGTGAGCCTGAGCGCGAGTAAGTCTGATTGTGAATGTGTCTGCGTGCGAATCAGTCTACGTGCATCAATGTCGACGCCCATGTCGGCACGCCCCTCACGAGGATCGCGCCCGCTTCCTTTCCCTTCTTTTTCTGCCTCTTTGCCCGCGCGCGCCGATGTCCATGGCTGCGGGCGCGGCGCCGCGCTGAGCCCCCGCGACGCACGCCGGTCGCCCCGAAGGGGCCCCGGCGACGCGCGCGGGTCGTCCGCCGCGCGGAGCAGAGAGAGCGCTAGCTGGCTGGGTGATAGCGGGCAAGACTGTGGCCGCTGGGCAGAGCGACGACGGGGGCGAGCGAGGCTCTGGGCAGAGCGCAGCGCGGAATTCCCGCGACGCGCGCTGGTCGCCCCGAGAGGGTCCCAGCGACGCGCGCGGATCGCCCGCGGCGCGAGGCCAATCAGTCAGACCGTCGAGAGACGGCGAGTCTCGGGCGGGCCGCTCCTCAGGTCAAGCCTCGCGGATAAACTCGGTGAAGCCCATCTCCCTGGCGAGGGCCGTCGCCTCCCTTCTGCGCCGCTTCGTGCGCGCCGCAAACTGCTCCAGCTGCTTCCGCAAGCCCTCTGGCGGCCCTGCCAGGAAGAACTCGATGCGCGGCGCCCGCATGAGCAGGAGGTCCTCGTGGCGCGTGGCGCGCGAGAGCAGGACGTAGAGCTCCAGCCACCAGTCGTCGTCCTCCTTCTTGCCGTTCCCCACCTCGTGGCGGCCGCAGTCCAGGATCACGCCTGGGCGATGTCGGCCGAGGGAGCAGCGCGCCGGGCAGCCGACGGCCCAGGGCGAGAGTCCACAGACCGAGAGGAGGTCTGGCTGCGGACTGCTCGCGCCCAGCAGGTCTGGCCGTAAACTGCCCCAGAGCGCTGTTCCCTCGCCCCATGGGAGCTCCGCCATGGGAGTTCCGCTACTGTGACCTTAGGTGGAGCTCCCTATGGGGCCACGAAACGTGTGAGGGGTGTGCCAAAATGGGGCGGCGGCGCCATGCGAGTTCCGCCACGGGGACCTTAGGTGGAGCTCCCTAGAAGCGTGTGAGGGGTGTGCCGAAATGGGGCGGCGGCGCCATGCGAGTTCCGCCGCTGGGACCTTAGGTGGAGCTCCCTATGGGGCCACGAAGCGTGTGAGGGGTGTGCCAAAATGGGGCGGCGGCGCCATGCGAGTTCCGCCACTGGGACCCTAGGTGGAGCTCCCCATGGGGCCACGAAACGTGTGAGGGGTGTGCCAAAATGGGGCGGCGGCGCCATGCGAGTTCCGCCACTGGGACCTTAGGTGGAGCTCCCTATGGGGCCACGAAACGTGTGAGGGGTGTGCCGAAATGGGGCGGCGGCGCCATGCGAGTTCCGCCACTGGGACCTTAGGTGGAGCTCCCTATGGGGCCACGAAACGTGTGAGGGTGTGCCAAAATGAAAACTGGGACCCTAGCTGGACTCCCTATGGGGCCACGTTGCCACGTGTTCGCCACTGGGGGTGGAGCTCCCTATGGGGCCACGAAACGTGTGAGGGGTGTGCCAAAATGGGGCGGCGGCGCCATGCGAGTTCCGCCACCGGGACCTGGGGTGGAGCTCCCTATGGGGCCACGAAGCGTGTGAGGGGTGTGCCAAAATGGAGCGGCGGCGCCATGCGAGTTTCGCAACTGGGACCTTAGGTGGAGCTCCCATGGGGCCACGAAACGTGTGAGGGGTGTGCCAAAATGGGGCGGCGGCGCCATGCGAGTTCCGCCACTGGGACCTTAGGTGGAGCTCCCAATGGGGCCACGAAACGTGTGAGAGGTGTGCCGAAACAGAGACATGCGGAGAGCAAAAGCCAGGATGGGGGAGGAGGGAGGAGGGGGAGGAGGAAGGAAGGAAGGAGACGCGGGGCACCGTCTCTTCAAAACGAAGACCCAACACCACAGGATGGTTGGGAAAAAACATGTTTTTGATCTGCGGGGCGAGAGCGAACCTCTTCCGCTAAAAGCTAGGCGGGCTACGCACAGCTTTAAACAGGGAGACAGGGCACAGGAAGGCGGGGCCTATCGCGCAAAACAAAAAAAAAAACAATCACATCTGGTTCTGCTGCATTTTTCGAGCCCGATCGATCTGTGATGGTCCCCAAGGCCCGAAACCGGGGGAACACGCCCGTTGTGACAACAACTGCAACGCCAAGATCTCAGAGTCCGACGCCGCAAGAGGCTCCCAAGATGTCCCCAAGTCTCCAGCCAGGAGGCGGCCCCAGCGAGGCGTGCCGAGGACACCCCCAGGACGGCCCCAAGGCCCGCCCCGCAGCACAGCACCAAGGCGCCCCAGGAGCGGCCCCACGGTGCAGGCCAGACGGTCCGGGACTCTCCAAAAGGCCCCAGGACCCCAAAACTCAAGGCACTACTCCTTTTCTTATCCTTTCCACGTCCTCACCCTCCTCCCCACCCTCCTCCGCCTCACTCTCCTCCTCGTCCTCCTCGTCCTCCTCGTCCTCCTCGTCCTCCTCCGCCTCCTCCTCCTCCTCCTCGTCCTCCTCCTCCTCCTCCTCGTCCTCCTCGTCCTCCTCCTCCTCCTCCTCCTCCTCATCCTCCTTCCCTCTTCCTCCTTCCCACCACAACGGCCGCCCCTGAGATCCTTGCGCCTCAGACTGTTTCGAGCCCGGCGTTTGCACCCCTTCCTGAGCCATCAAAGATCGGCTCTGCAAGGCAGGGATCTATCCATATCCGCCGCCTGGGAACCGCCGTCCTAGTGCCCCGGCGGGCGGTGAATATCGGCATGGAGATGAATATGCATATTTACATAAATATATGCATGTACATATGCATGTACATATATACATATATATACCTAGATACACATATATATATATATATATAATTATACAATTATATATAATGGCCCCTGAAGCCCGAATGTATCCATATCAACCGCCTGTGGAGGTCCGCGAAGATCGATCCCCCAGGCGGTGGCTATGGATAACTTCCCGCCTCGGAGAGCCAGCTCGAAAACTGCGGCAGCGATGTGGGATCTGCGGCTCCAGTCGGGTTTTTGTTTGCGGTGTTTACCAGCCTCGAACATATCCCTATCCCTGAGATGGACACGCCAAAAGGCGATGACAATCTTAGGGATGCGCCCTCATAAAATGAGGGAATCCCTGAGATTGGCATCGTGATGAGGCGATGCCCAGCATAGGGATAGGGATACGTTCCAGGCTGGTAAGGTGTTGCAATCTTTGCGTAGCGTCGGATCTGAAGGGCAGGACCCTGCAATACTGCGCAGATGCTCCCCGTGCGGCCCCAGGAGGCCCACGCAAGACCCGGAGGAGCCCACCAGCGGGATCCCACGAGCGAGGCGCCCCCCGTCGTCACATGCTGTGGCCCTCTCGGCCACGGCGAACTCCACGGTCAGTTTTGCCTGCGGACGAGAAGCTGCTGCATATGGCGGGCCTCAAAGGACCTGCGAAGGCGACGTCTCACATGTCACAGCCCCCTGGCCCCTGAGGAGGCGGACGAGGAGGAGGAGGAGGAGAAGGAGGAGAAGGAGGAGGAGGAGGGGGATGAGGAGGGGGATGAGGAGGAGGAGGGGGAGGAGGGGGAGGAGGGGGAGGAGGAGGAGGAGGAGGAGGAGGAGGGAGAGGAGGAGGAGGAGGAGGAGCAGCAGCGAGTCTGCAGAGGGAGGTGTCGAGCGTTTTCAGGCCCTGGGAGCCCAGGGGACGCTCCAGCTGCCACCTGCCGCGGCCCTCGAGAGGCGGCTCTCTCACACGGGGGGGCCACCCCGCAGGAGTGCTGCGCTGCCACGGTGGCGGCACTGGCCGCTCGCGCCTGGATCCGCCGCCCCCTGTCGATTCATCGCAGGGTTGCCTGGCGTGCCGAACGATATGGCTTTTGGTTTTGGTTTTTGTTCCAGAAGAGCTCCCCCTGGGGCTTCGTCACGTCCCGCCGGCCACCCGGACGAGGTGGTTGCAAACGGTTGTCCTGCCCCAGGCGGCCCCAAGATGGCCTCCAAGACGTCCAAGATGCCTCCAAGACGGCCAAGATGGCCTCCAAGACGGCTCAGATGGCCCCAGGATGCCTCCAAGACGGCCCAAGATGTACCCTAGACGGCCTGAAGATGGCCCAAGACGGCCCAAGAGGGCCCCAAGAGGCCTCCAAGACGGCCCAGGAGGCCTCCAAGAGGTCCCCCAGGAAAGCCCGAAGGGGCAAAATTATTGATTTCCCTTTGGTTGTTGAAGGATTTTGGCATTTGCGCCTTTTCGGCTTTCCGACGGCCCAAGACGGCCCAAGAGACCCCCAAGATCGCCCCAAGATCGCTCAAGAGGCCTCCAAGATGGCCCCGTGACGGCCCAAGAGGCCTCCAAGACGGCCCCAAAAGGCCTTCAAGACTGCCAAGATGGCCTCCGAAACGGCCAACATGGCCCAAGATGGCCTCCAAGATGGTCCAAGATGGCTTCCAAGTCCGCCCAAGAGAGGAGGAGATGCCTCCAAGTCCGCCCAAGAAAACTCCAAGACGGCCCAAGACGGCCCAAGAAGTGCCCAAGAGGCCTCCCAGACGGCCCAGGAGGCCTCCGAGAGGTCCTCCAGGAGGGCCCGAAGAGGCCAAAATCATTGATGTTCCTCCGGTTTTTTGAAGGATTGTCGTATTTGCTCCTTTTCGACTTTCCGACGGCCCAAGACGGCCCAAGAGGCCCCCAAGATCGTCCCCTCAGCGCCCAAGAGGCCTCCAAGATGGCCTCAGGACTGCCCAAGAGGCCCCCAAGACGGCCCCAAGAGGGCACAAAGACGACACTACAGGCTTCCAAGACGCCCAAGATGGCCTGTAAGACGGCCCTGGAGCACCCCAAGAGGGCTCCAAGTCGGCCCAGAGAGGCCCCCCAAGCGGCTTCCGACGGCCCAGGAACCCACCAAGATGGCCGAAGTTGGCCCGAAGCTGGCCCAAGACGACCCACGAGGCCTCCAAGAGGCCTCCAAGAGGGCCTCCAGGGAAGGCCAAAAACATTGTTTGTCCTAGGTGTTTGAAGGTTGGTGGCATGTGTTTCTTTTCGGCCAATACGGCCCAAGAGCCCCCAAAGATCGCCCAGATCGCCAAAGAGGCCTCCAAGATGACCCAAAACGGCCCAAGAGGCCCCCAAGACGGCCCAGGACGCCCAAGATAGCCTCCAAGACGGCCCTGAAGCATCCCAAGAGGACCCCAAGTCGGCCCACAGGGGCCCCCCAAACGGCTTCCGACGGCGTCGGACGGGCCAGGAGCCCACCAAAACGACCGAAGATGGTTCTAAGATGGCCCAAGACGGCCCAAGAGGCTTCCAAGAGGGCCTCCAGGAAGGGCCGAAAAAAAATCAAAATTATTGATTACCCATGAGTTTTTGAAGGGGTGCGGCATTTGTTTTGTTTCTGCCTTCCGACGGCCCGAGACGGCCCGAGTGCACCCAAAGATCGCCCAAGAGGCCCACGACGGCCCCCAGAGGCCCCCAAGACGGCCCAAGTCCAAGACGCTCAAGATGGCCTCCAAGACGGCCAAAGAGCCCTCCAATACGTTTTCCCAGAAGGCCCGAAAAGGGTCAAAATGACTTCCAGGCGGCCAAGATGACTTTCAAGATGCCCACGTGTTCCCCGAAGGCTCTCCAAACCGATGCGGGGAACACATGGTCCGATAGCTTGGCAGGTCTGGTCTTAACGTTCGGCCACCTAGGCGCTTCCAAAAAGGCAGGGGCGGCGGTGATTCGCCGTAGGCGTCTTAGATCCCCAGACACATGCTGGCATGAAGGGAGCGTGATGGGCCTGTTTTCCACCACCACAACCACCGCCAAAAGTTGGAGGGGGAAGGAGGTGGAGGACGAGGAGGAGGAGGACGAAGAGGAGGAGGAGGACGAAGAGGAGGAGGAGGAGGAGGAGGAGGTGGATTGCCATGGAATGCTATGAGAAGGGGCAAGTGTCCGCTCCAAGCCTCAGCCCTGGGTTCCCCAGGGTGGCGCGCAAGCCACTCACGCCACCTGGGAGCCCCTACCGCCAGAGACGATCCACCGACCCACGAGGGGCCCTCCACCAATCCGCCGACCCTCATGGGGCCCTTATCCATCACCCCCCTCCGAACTGCACGCCCACGCGTGGCGAGGCTCATGGCTTACCGCCTGCATGGCCTCCTCCAGCTTCTTCACTGCGATCTGCGCAGCCGCGAGTGTCTGAAGGGCCTCGCCGTCGTCGCGCCACTTGCCCTCCTCAGCGAGATTCAATATCCCGCTCCAGGTTGCAGGCGAGCTTCATCAAAAGGGGGTTTGACGATTCCCTCCAGCTTCTTCTGCTTACCCTCGAGCGCAACATTCCCTTCGAACTGGGCCTTTCCCAACCAGTCTAGGGTGTGATCGATCGCTTTCTCGATATTCTTCTGGTCTCCGTCGTCAAAGTTGTCCTTGAACGCCGCCTGCAGGAGGGTGTTGTGCACTGTGGAGCACTAGCTGACGAGGCAGCGCACCGCCTCCGACCTCTCCTCGGCCTGCTTCGCCAACCCATTGGCATTCTTCGACTCCTGCATGGCCTTCTCTTCGGGGAGCTGCACGTTGCGCTCGGCCTGCTGCATCGCCTCCTCGGCTCGCTTCAACATCTCCTCAGTATTCCTGGCCATCTGCTCGGCCTGCTGCAGCTTCTCCCTGGCCTTGGGGGTCGTCGCCACGGCCTGCTCCGACACGTTGGCCTGCTCCGCCTTCCTCTCGACCTGCATGTCGGCGTCTGCGAGCACCTGGCCCGCCGCCGCGGCGAGGCCCGCGTACGCCGGGTGGGCCGCCGCATTCCGGCGCTCGGAGGCCCGCCCCAGCCTGCCCGCCACGGCTTGGCCTGGGGCCCCCAATCCGCACAGCACCTCCTTGGCGTCCTTGACGGTGCGCGCGACTCCCGTCATGTCGCTCACCATGTTGACCACCGCCTGGACCTCATCCAGGCGGTGGAAGGGGGAGGAGGAGGAGGAGGAGGAGGGAGGAGGAGGAGGAGGAGGAGGAGGAGGAGGAGAAGGAGAAGGAGGAGGAGGAGGAGCGCGCTGGACTTGCACACGCCCTCAGCCGCCGCCAACGCCGCCGAGGCCTGCGCTGCCCTGCGGACGGCCGCGGCCACGAGCGTCGCGAGCCCCTCGCCCGAGAAGCCCCTGCCAATCGCCGCCGCCGTGGTCCCGAACGCGGCCGCCGCCGCAGGGCAGCCCGCCAGCGCATCCGCCAGCGCCGGCTCCATCATTCGCCTCACGCGAGGCGCAGCGCCCATGGACGGCCCGCCGCGGCCAGCTCAGCCCAATGGCTTGAGCCAAAATGGCTACGGAGGAGGAGGAGTTGGAGTTGGAGTTGGAGTTGGAGGAGGAGGAGGAGGAGGAGGAGGAGGAGGAGGAGGAGGAGGACCGCACGTCCATAGGCGAGCCCTGGGTTACTGCCTCGTGAGCGCCGCATGGCGGATTGAAAGGTGTTGCACATAGCTGCCGAGCGGCTGCGGGGTGTCAGCTAGCTCGGCACGAAGTTTATGGAATATGCTGTAAGCGAGACTCACTAAGTCATGTGCAAGGGCCACCGTGAGATCGGTGTCTTGGTATTCCTCGTCAGATCCCAGGCCAAGCCAAAGGAACGGAGGAGCGGTAGGGATATGCAGACGGGGCAGCGCGATGAGGTGTAGCAGGCGGGGGCAAGAGAGGTAGTGGAGGAACGAATCAGGGCAGTCGGGGCAGCCAAACCGGCACTGTAAAGGGGTGAGGATCTTGACTCTGTGGCTGGTGATCCACCCTCCAGCCAGAGTCTTAAGATGAGACCGAGCTTTACTGGGTTGCGATCTCGCAAAAACCTGCCGGAGACATAGCCACCTGGCTTTGATCTCGTCCTCGGGCAGAGGGTCCAAATTTGGGAACCAAGTGCGGAGTCTTCTGGACAGAAGCTCGTGGAAACGATCCGGGTACATTATACTAGTTAGTTTAGCGATGAAGGCACCCTGAGGCCGTATCCCCCCACTCCCACGACGCAGACGACGACGCCCCACCCCTTCTTCCATCCGGGTGCCTTCAGCTCTTCTGGGGCTGGCTGCAGCGATCGCCTCTTGAATGAGACTCGCAGGAAAAGGGAGGCCGCGGCAGCCGCGGACGAACATTCTGTAGTGCTGCAGGATTCCTGAACCTTCGGCCCAGCAGTCCGCTGAGAGGAGACCCTGCCGCACTCTCATGTGAAACCCGTGCACGCCCGACCCGTCACACCACCACTCAAAATCCCCCGCTCAATTAGACAGAGTGTACGTGGACGCACGCCATGCGCATCCCAGCGCATACACCTGCACGCTGGTAGGGGTGGAGGAGCGGAGCCAGCTTCTCAACTCAAAGAAATCGTGCAGAGAGAAAGAGCTGGGTGGATGACGGAGGAGCTTGCGGAGGGCAAAATATTCCTTGCGTGTGATTTCCTGGCAAAGCGGGAAAAACTCTGAAAGATACCCTGAGACTGATAAGCACGTGCACTCATACAGGCGTATGGCAGCCTCGCTCGGGGCTCGAGTCAACGCAATCGCTCGTGACCGTGCCCACCACTTTTGGCCAGCCTCCTTCCACTGCTCGCGGAGATCGGCCCCAGGGCCGATAAGGACCCCTAAGTATTTGGCCCAACTCGCGATGTGGAAGCCCGCCCACTCCGGCACCAATTGAGCTATCTGTCTGGCGATGCGGGCGCATTCAACTGCTGTGCAGGCGACGGCAAGCGGCACGGCAACGCACTTCGCCGGCTGAAGGGCTAGCCCGGCGAGACGTTGAGCGAACTGAAAGGTCGCATACAACAGTGGCAACATCGATATCTGATTGAGCACAACTCCCACATCGTCGGCACACGCCCCCAGGGTGGCTTGCTCTCTGGAGGGGAAGGGGAGGACGAGGTGACGGAGGAAGGGGTCAAACCCGAGGGCCCTGAGGGAGCCAGAGAGGGGGCACCCCTGGGGAACGCCTGCAGTGATCAAAAACATGGGCACGACCACAGATCCGACCAACATATGCGCCAGCGAGTCGGCTGCCAGAGCAGCGATCGCCCACAAGAAGCTCTGGGGTAGGCGGCACCTCTCCAGCACAAGTCGGAGCCAGGTTTGGCTCATGCTGGGAAACGCCGCCTTGATATCAAGGCTTAAAAAGAGCGGATCGGTGTCGGCGTTGATTACGCTAGCACGGCGAGCAGCCGTGTCCATGCGAATCACATTATAGGCTAGATTGCGTCCTTTGACAAATCCCTGTTGGACTACGTGGATCCGGCCGGGTACGCAGTACTGCAACTGGTGATTCAGCACAGACGCGAGGAGCTTGCTGTCCGAATTCTTGAGGGTCAGAGGTCTGAGGACACCTGGAGCTCGGACGCAGTCTGTGACATCCCTGGGGTCCTCCCCTTTGGGGATAAATACAAAGAGACTGTGGTTGAGGCTGGGAGGGGCGGGGTTGCCGCCCATGAGGTAGAGGAGGAGGCGGTACCGAACAGCAAGACATTTGGGATGGCTCTTCCACGCTGCATATGTGAGCCGGTCCGGGCCAGGAGCAGAGTCACGTGACCGTTTTAAACTCTTGGCCATTTCAGCAGAGGTGGAAACGTGAAACTCATAGGCAGGAATGTCAGGCATGTGCTCGTCAAGAGAATCTTCGATCTCTTGCACCGGTCTGGGCTGCTCCGAAAAAACGGGTCGCCAATACTCCTTGAGAGTGTCCGCTATCGGACCTGGCTCCCTGACTACGTCGCTTTGGTGGCCTGTCTGAGAGATCCGAATGCCTCGAAGAACAAGACGTCGCTGACGAGGCCGCCAAAGCAACGCCCTCCTACTGGAAGTCTCCTGGACTTTCCCCCAATGCTGTATTTTTCCAGGATTGGCCCGGGCCCTAGCCGCGGCCTGTTCCTGGAGCTGGTAGTGGCGAGCAGTATTCTGAGCGACGACCTCATTCCTAAAACCATCCTCGTCCTGGAGCAAAACTCGAGGGCCTACCAAGAGGAGAAACCGCCTACCATACTCAGAGTCTGCCTGGATCCTGGTAGCGGCTTGGAGGTCCTGTCGCCAAATAGCACGTGCGATTGAACGGAGTGCCATGCACCTTGCCTCGATGGTGTGATCCCCTCCTACCCCGTCTGGAAAGCGCTGGACCTCGCGACGGACAACTGTGGCGGCCACGATCATGTTATCCTTGAGGGAGGACCAGGCAGCGGGGGGAGAGAGGGAGTCAAGATCGCAGCCAGCCAAGCAATTGTTAAGCACCTCGCGAAACCTGGGATGCTTAGATATAAACGGCGGGATGGCCTGCTGGTCTTTCGGGGCGCCGCCGCGTGGCTTCAAAGTGAGCGAGAGGATCGCGTGATCGCTAAGATGCCAGTCGGAAAGCTTCGGGGCTTCCTGCAGCAGGTCAAGGGTCGCCTCGGTCTCGAGGAGGAAATGGGGGGAGAGGGAGACGAAGGCGCGGTCAATCGTAGAAAGCGAGGAGGAGGAGCGGGAACAGTGGGTGGGGAGATCGGTCGCAATCTCCGTCATTTGCCCTGTAAGCAAAGCTCGCCAAAACGCCTCGTGGTGTTCGCCGCGCCTGGCCTGAGAAAGACGGGCCTGCCGCGGGGAGGAGGAGGAGGAGGAGGAGGAGGAGGAGGAGGAGGAGGAGGAGGAGGAGGAGGAGGAGGAGGACCCCCACCCCCTCCAACTTATGGCGGTGATGGTGGAAAACAGGCCCATCAAAGCGAGTCCTGAAAAAGCGGGGTCCTGGACCTGGGGGCCTTCTCCCGGGGCCAGCTCTTCGCTCGTGGCTTTCCGACGGCCCATGGGGCCCGCGGAAGAGTGCTCTGAGAGAGCCCGGCAGCGGCGACACGCCTCAGGACCCGGTGTTCTCCCAAAGGACCCGCTTCCCCCGGGGCGAAAGCGCCGATGCGCACGACCGCAGCACACGCGTGACCCCAACGCTTTGAACCTCAACTCTTTCTCTCTCTCTCTCCCGCCCCGCGCTGTCTGGGCCCTGGTCGGGGCCAGGCAGGCAGGCGGGCCGCGGTGCCGAGCCCGAGGCGCCCGCGCGGCCGCGGGCCTACACAGGGCCGCCCTCTGGCCGCAGCTCGTTCTCGGCGTCGATCTCCATCGCGTGGTTGAAGCGCTGGAGCTCGCTCGCGAGGTGGTCTTTGCCCGCGAGGATCATGCCGGGCTTGAGCTTGTGGCCCGGGCAGATGCCCTTCAGCTGCACGATGGTCTCGTTCTCCTGCCGCAGCGTCTTCATCATGCGTGCCATCCTGGGGGGGGTCTCCTCCTCCTCCTCCTACTCCTCCTCGTCCCTCCTCCTCCTCCTCCTCCTCCTCCTCCTCCTCCTCCTCCTCCTCTGCTCCTCCTCTTCCTCCTCCCTCCTCCTCCTCTTCCTCCTCCTCCTCCTCCTCCTCCCTCCTTCTCCTCTTCCTCCTCCTCTCTCTTCCTCTTCCTCTCTCCTCCTCCTCCTCCTCCTCCTCCCTCCCCCCTCCCTCCCGCCCTCCCTCCTCCCTTCCCTCCCTCCCCCTCCTCCCTCCCTCCCTCCCTCCGCCGCCTCCTCCTCCTCCTACCCCCTCCTCTCCCCTCGTCCTCGTCCTCCTCCTCCTCCTCCCCCTCCTCCTCCTCCTCCTGCTCCTCCTGCTCCGCTTCTCCTCTCCCCCCTCCACCTCCTCCTCTCCTCCTCCTCCGCTCCTCCTCCTCCTCCTCCTGGCTCCTCCTTCTGCTCCTCCTCTCCTCCTCCCTCCTCCTCTCCTCCTCCCTCCTCCTCCTCCTCCTCCTCCTCCTCCTCCTCGCCTCCTCCTCCTCCTCCTCGTCCGTCTCCTCCTCCTCCTCCTCCTCCTCCTCCTCCTCCTCCCTCCTCCTCCTCCTCCTCCTCCCCTCCTTCTCCTCTCATCCCTCCTCCTCCTCTTCCTCCTCGTCCGTCTCCTCCTCCCCCTCCTCCTCCTCCTCCTCCTCCTCCTCCTCCTCCTCCTCCTCCTCCTCCTCCTCCTCCTCCCCCGGGAGGGGGCGTGAGCGAGGACGTAGAGCAAGACGAGCAGCTTGAACAGAAACTTCCGGAACTCCGCGCAACGCTTGGCACGCGGAGCGCGCCAGGAAGGGGCCCGAGCGCCAACCCGAGAGGTCCGCGAGTAGCGTCGAAGGCTTGTGTTTGTGCAGTGGTCCTGCAGCGGGCCGTGGGGACAAGGGCCCCTCAGGGGGCCCCAAAGCGAGAACGAGCGAAGGACACCTGCATCGGTACGTCCCCACACCTCCGACGTCTTGATTTGTTCAACACGGGGTCCCCAGAGCTCTGGACCGCTTCCCGCGAACCGGATCTCGTCCCTGATCTTGTTTGACGTTCCCAGGGCCCGGCGAGGGTTCCCAGACGCTGAAAACAAGGAAAAACGCCAGTCTTGATTTTCTCCCAACCATCCTGCGGTCTTGGGTCCTCGTTTTGAAGAGACAGCGCCCCGCGTCTCCTCCTCCTCTCCTCTCCTCTCCTCCTCCCTCCTCCCCTTCTTCCATCGCTGTCCCTGTCCTCCGCACACACACACACACACATTCCAGCACACTCCTCACACGCTTTGTGGCCACATAGGGAGCTCCACCGAAGCCCTCAGGGAGGGGGGGTGTCGCATTCGATTCCCCACCAGTTTCGGCGTACCCCTCGAAAGCCTCGAGGCCCCATAGGGAGCTCCACCGAAGCCCCCGGGAGGGGGGGGGGGGGGGCCGCATGCGGTTCCCCGCCCATGTCGGCGCACCCCTCACACTCTTCGTGGCCCCACTGGGAGCTCCACCGAAGCGGGGAGGCTCACGCACACGTCCCGGCCCCACAGGGAGCTGATCATCGAAGGCCCCAGTGGGAGCGCCCGCATGCGCTCCACTGACAGCGCACCCCATGACACGCCGCGTGCCATGACACGCCGCGTGCCCCCCTAGGGAGCTCCACCGACAACCGCACCCACAACGCGGTGCTCACAACTGCATTTGGTTGGGCCCCTCGCAAGGAGAATCCAGCAAGTTGGATTAGGTCGGGCATGTCCCCCTACAGGCGGATGTTGGGCGAAACATGTTAAAACACGACTCAAAAAATACCCCCAGATCGTAAATTACCCTGGCGACGTACCCAACCCCTGCGCAAACGCGGGGCGCAAATAGTTTAGCACACTTTATAAAGGGGGGCGATGACGGAGCGAGGGTGACATATGTCTGCAGACGGAATTCGGGAGACTCGCAGGAAACTGGCTTCAGGACAAGGACTAGATAAAGCTGATTAGTTGCAATCCCTGAGCAACCCTAACCACTGCGAAAGCGGGGATCTCAGATCGCAGCCCCCCAGGGATGGCGAGGTCTAATTTGGGTCCACCCGTGGCGTCACTGTGCTGGGCCCCCCAGCAGGCCTCGAACGTGGCGACAGTCTCACAGATCGCAGCCCCCCAGGGACGGCGAGGTCTAATTTGGGTCCGCCCGTGGCGTCACTGTGCTGGGCCCCCCAGCAGGCCTCGAAAGTGGCGACAGTTTCACAGATCGCAGCCCCCCAGGGATGGCGAGGTCTAATTTGAGTCCGCGGTGGCCCACTGTGCTGGGCCCCCCAGCAGGCCTCGAAAGTGGCGACAGTTTCACAGATCGCAGCCCCCCAGGGATGGCGAGGTCTAATTTGAATCCGCCGTGATTACCCTCTGTGCTGGGCCCCCCAGCAGGCCTCGAAAGTGGCGACAGTTTCACAGATCGCAGCCCCCCGCAGGCAAGACAGAAAGAGGCAGGAAAGAGGCGGGAGGCGGGAGGAGGAAGGACGCGACCACACTGCTCTATTCAAAACGAATACCCAACCAAGGAGGGTTGGGAAAAAGAAACCCAACAAATCGTCACCCGACTATGTTTTGACTAGTTTTGAACATTCCTTCTCTAGAGGGACATGCTCGACTGACAAGTTGGAGGCCTGGGCCTCCCTCCCCCTGCAGTCCTGGCGATGGTCCGCACCTTCTTTCGTATTCTGTCCGCCTGCTCCGCTTGCTTCTCCGGCGTCTGCGCCTCCTCCGCCTCGGCGGAGCCCGCGCCCCTGCTGCCGCTGGAGGCGGCGGCACTCCGCGTCTTGCCCGCCAGCTGGGAGGCGAACTCGACCACCGACTTCTCCTCCGCGGTGAGAGACGCGTTGCTGAACTGGGCCCTCACCTGAGCGACGATCAGAAGCAGGTCGTACGCGAGATGGCGTGGCGACCCTACGCGGCGGCTTCCGCGAGCCGCTGGCGCGTCACGCTGCAGTGGCAACGAGGGCGCTCACGTGGGACGCTTACGCGCGAATGTCGGCGCAGACGACCCCGTTTTATTTCGTCGATCACCTGGAGAGGCCCGGGGCTGGCTAAGACATTGGGCTGCGCACAGACAGCCCCGCCAGGTAGTCTTATGTTGGGCATGTCCTCCTACAGGCGGATCTTGGTGAAAAAAATAAAAATAGTTCAACAACGGTCAAACATAGACAGAAGAGCACGAGAAATCGCTCCCAGACTTTTTCTACTGTTCCTGAGTGTTCTTCCTGTAGAGGGGCATGCCGGACCGACAGGTAGTCCCTGCTGGCCCGAGTGTACGGACCGGGGCGGTCCCAACACCCCCAGGGGTCGCTGCGCGCCACAGGCCTGAGGAGCGGAGACCGCCCTGAATAGACCCATCGGTCGGAAGCAGTAGGTAGAGACATGAATCAGGAAGGCGCTGGAACCAAATGGGGCTCCGTTCTCGCCCCCCGAGGACGGAAAAGGTGAAGCCACGCGATCATTGAAATAGGAAAGCGCTTGAACTAGATTGGGGAGCCCACAAGGCACCGCCACCGCCACTCCCTGGGCCTCTCCCGGGGCGCGTCCCGACCAGGACTCCTGGGCGGATCCAGCGCCGGCGACGGGGGCCTCCCAGCAGGCCCAGGAAGGGGGCAGGCGAGGCAGGGGCAGAGCCATGGGCACCCCCCCCTCCCCCCACAGACTGGGCCCTGGGCATCCAAGGACACCCGCCCTCGACGACCGATGGCCACCTTCGCGGAGGAGGAGGAGGAGGAGGAGGAGGAGGAGGAGGAGGAGGAGGAGGAGGAGGAGAAGGAGGAGGAGGAGGAGGAGGAGGAGGAGGGGAGAGAGAGGGGGAGAGGAGGAGGAGGAGGAGGAGGAGGGAGGAGGAGGAGGAGGAGGAGGCTGGAGGAGGAGGATGAGGAGGAGGAGGAGAAGGAGGGGAGGGAGGAGGAGGAGGAGGAGGAGGAGAAGGGAGGAGGAGGAGGGGGGGGGCCCCGCGCCTGCCGTCCCCTGGCAGGGGCCCACCCGGGGCCCCCCCCTCTGCTGCAAAGGGGGGGGGGGCGGCTGTGCGGGGCGGCGGCCTTCCTGCGCCACCCCGAGAAGCCTCTCGGGCGCCCGGCGGCGCCGAGCCCGCGGCCACACCGAGAGAGCAGCCACGGCCCGGAGCCCTGGGGCACACAAATAAATACACACGAATAAAAAGATTCCCCCTATTCTCCCATATTTTCTGTGTTTCTGTCTTCCCCCCCCCTTCCCATAGTTTCGCATATGTTCTGGGCATCGACGAATCATTGTGTCTGTGTGTTTCTTCCCCTCCTGAGCCACGGCCCGGAGCCCCGGGCCCCACCTCGCCGCGCCAGCTCCCACTGGCCATCGCTCGGACGTCCATCCCCTGTGCTTTTTTGTTCGGTCTCGCGCGTGGTTTTTCGCCGAATGCTCAAGGATGCTCCTCGATGGCCCTCGCCGAAGGAAAAAGGCACACGTCCGAGCGATGCCAGGCCCAGGCGCCGGGCGTCTCGAGAGAGGCGGAGGCCCTTCGTGGTTTCTGGCCCCGCGATCGGGGCCGTCGCGGGGCCTCGGGGCCGTCAGACAGAAAGCGGCTCGGCACGCAGAACCGGGCCCGGGGAAGGGGCCGGGCGGTCGGGAGCCCGCGTCCGGAAACGTTCGAGACGTCGGACGTCTGGGTTTCCGCGCCAGGTCGATCTGTGATGGTCCCGGGACCCGAGGCCCGACGAACTCGCGCGGCTGGAAAAGATGGAACGCCCGGATCTCAGGAAGGCCCTACCATGAGCATCGTTCGACCGATCCAGATCCCCACTGGCGTGGCCTGGGCCCCACTGGCCGATGTACCCCCCCCTGGATGGTGATGTAGACTGGATCCTTCGGGCTTCGATGATATATCCCCAACTGGGGTGGTGGGGTTTGGGGGATCGGGATGAGGATGGGGATGGGGATCGGTTACACCCCTGCTTAGAGGTAAAGCAAGAGAATGGCAGGCTAAGAAAACGGACCTCACTCGAAGCGCACTCTCCGACAACAGCCCAGGTCCACTGTTCCTGCAAACGCTCGGCGAAGAGAAAAAGAGGCTCCACGAGCACGCGCAGGGCCCCGTCCAGAGTCGAACCATCCTGTCCTAGACGACAGCAAGAGCCCACACCAGTGGACACTCTTTCTCTCAGGATGCCCGCCGGGTGCAGGCGCCTGCCGACTCCCGCCGGGGCAGGCGGCAGAGGCAGGGAGGCCGGGGGGGAACGCAAAGGGGGGGATGGCAAAGGGCAGGGCAGAGCATCAGCTCATGTAGCTGATTT
Organism: Prorocentrum cordatum; assembly: GCA_963575745.1. NCBI lineage: Eukaryota > Dinophyceae > Prorocentrales > Prorocentraceae > Prorocentrum > Prorocentrum cordatum. Next base: position 51,415 of record CAUYUJ010003627.1, read on the forward strand.
CCCCAGTACGGTGGGGGCTCGGCCACAAGAAACCTCCGCAAGAAACCCAACCCTGAAATCCGGGAGTGGTTCAGTGAAAATCCAAATTTGTCGGTCGAAAATCGTGAAGATCTGATTGGGGGCCCTTCGAAATCCAAGACACCCAGGGCACCCTGGCAGAATCCAACTGGTTTCTTGGCACGCGCCCCCACCGTACCCATTCCTCGATACGCATCGAGGAATGGGCCCGGCGGCGGGGCCGAAACCGGCTGCATGCAGCAGATGCCGTTCCCCCCCCCTTTCCCTAATGTTTTTTTTTCTTCGTCTACGTACCCTTCCGTACCCGAATTGCCCCTCGCTTGCAGTCTGTCGCCAAACCTAGCGAAGGAGGGGGGCCCCTTTGCAGCAGAGGGGGGGGGCCCCGGGTGGGCCCCTGCCAGGGCGCGGCAGGGCGCGGGGCCCCCCTCCTCCTCCTCCTCTTCTTCCTCCTCCTCCTTTCTCCTCCTCCTCCTCCTTCCTCCTCCTCCTCCTCCTCCTCCCCTCCTCCTCCCCCTGAGAGCGCGAGCAACAAGGGGGAGGCGCGCGCTCCTCCCCCTGCCTCGCTCGCCGGCCCGCGCTCACGCGCGCCCGCCGCGGGGTCGCTCGCCCCGTTCGCCAGTCTCCCGCCTCGCCCGTGCGCCACCCAGGCTCGCGCGCGCGCCTCCCGCTGCATTCCCGTGCGCCTCCCGCGCTCGCGTTTCGCCTCCCGCTGTCGCGCTCGCCTCCCGCTGTCGTGCTCGCCGTCGCTCGCTTGCCACATTCGCTCGCCTCCCAGTCTCGCGTTCGCCTCCCGCTGTCGTTCGCCTCCCGAGTTTCCCTTTCGCCTCCCAGTTTCGTGCGCGCGCGCGAGGCGGGCAGAAGAAGTTGGGGGGGCGAACGGGAAAGGGGGAGGTGAGCGAAAGTGGGAGGCGAACGGGAAAGGGGGAGGCGAACGAACGGTAGCGGGAGGCCCACACGAAAGTGGAAGGCGAACGAAAGTGGGAGGCGAGCGAAAGCGAACGAACGTGGGAGGCGAACGCGAAAGTGGGAGGCGAACGCGAAAGTGGGAGGCGAACGGGGGCGAGCGAACGTGGGAGGTGAAAGGGAAAGTGACTGTGGGGGGGGGGGCGGAACTCCAAAAAGAGAGGCGAACACAAAAGTGCGAGACGGACGCGAAAGGGGGAGGCAAACGCGAAAGTGGCAGGCGAGCGCGAACAAAGTGGAAGACGACCGCGAAAGTGGGAGGCAGACCAGAGCCGTTGAAGGCAGAGACGGACGCGAACGTGGGAGCCGAAGGCGAGCACGAGAGTGGGAGGCGAAGGCGTGCCCGTTCGCCTCCGGCTTTCGACGCCCCGCGTCGTGTCTTCAGTACCTCCTGCCGCGAGGGCGTCCTAGACCCTGTGCCTCCTGGCGCCGCAGAACTTACCCCGGCACACGGAGGCCTCCGGGGGGGAAGGGGAGAGGGCGCGTCCAGCGCCGATGCCCGGGCGATCCGCGCGAAGCTGGGTGACAAAGGTGCAGGGAGTTCAAACAAGCATAGATAAAAAACAAGGAACTTAAACTTCTGGATTGTTGCGTATATATCCCAGCTCAGAGGCGTGACAGAAAACGAAACTAGGAATCTGAAAAACTGGAAAAGGCGCAGCGACGCGGCACGAAACAAAACGAGGTTTTTGCCAGCAGGATGAAGCACCACGAAATTGTGTGGGTGCGCTCGGCATCGCTCTCCTGAAGCCGCGGTCGTTCAACATCGAACCATACACGCGGTGCCAGAGGCCACCGCGCAGGTCGTCACGACCCGGGCCTGCCGTGTCCACGTCCGTGCCTTGGCGGTGCGGACGGAGTCCCGAGAGCTGGAGACGTGCTCCCTGCTGCCCAGAGAGCCAGCGCACTGCAGACAAATCACGTGCGCTTCGCCTGGCTCGGCCTCCGGAGGCCCTCGCCGGGCTCCGGGACCGTCAAAGAACGACTGGGGATGCAACACCAGCCCTGGGGAAGCGGCCAAGGCCTCCGAGGAACCCGCATCGAAACATCGCGGCATCGGGCCTCCGGGGTGCTGTGCGCTCGGTCCGGCAGCCGGGACTGGCCGCACACCCTTCAGCACGCCAGTTGTCGGCGCCCGAGGCCGCCCGCGACGATCTCTTGGTCTGGACTCTCTGCGCCCGTGGCCTCCCCTGGCGTTGCCCCGCCGCGGCCGCCCCTCGTTCCTCTCGTCTAGGTGTGCCCTGGCCGCGCGCAGCCCGCAAGGCACTCGGCCGCGCCGGCGCTCGCCGTCGCTGCGGGGGCCAGGACCGCGAAGGCTTGGCCCACGGGTCGCCTTGGTGGGCAGGGGCGGCAGGTCCATTGCTTCCAGGCCCTCCTGGTCTCTCGCCTCCTCGCCGGCAGGCGTCTGCAGCACGTAGTACAGCATCTCCGTCACCTTCTCGATGACGAAGGGCATGCTCCACGTGAAGACGTCCATGAAATTCGGCAGGTGGTACGGGTGCGGGGAGCAGTTGAACTGCAGGATGTTCAGCGAACTGTTGTCGAACTTCAAGACGGCGCCCTTATTGTTGTAGACGTCGCAGTAGTTCGGGGCCGAGAACACGGTGATGATCGGGTCGGACGAACGGGGGGGATAGCAACGGGTTGAGCAGGGACCGACCGTTCCGGCATTCCTATAGTCCTACCACGAAATGATCTTAGAACCCGAAAATGTCGCAAGAACGAAAACAATGTTCTGAGAACATAGGCCCGATGTGACTAAAACGAGACAGTACCAACCAGATGTGTCCTAAGAACCTCTCGTGAGAACCACACAAGGTTCTCATAAACATTGCTTGGTGGGCCTACAGGCACGCCAGGACGCTTCGCCGCTGCTTGAACGGGTGGGCCCACCGCTGCTTGAACTCCGGTCCAGCGTCCCGAAAACATGTACAGAAGGAGGAGGAGGAGGAGGAGGAGGAGGAGGAGGAGGAGGGGGAGGGGAGAGGGGAGGAGGGGAGGAGGAAGGAGGACTGGAGGAGGAGGAGGAGGAGGAGGCAGGATGCGGCTCCACGCAGCTGACGGTCCCACCGCCACCCCGGCGCCAGAGGCGCCAGGGCATCAGGCACCGCGCCCGGCGGCGAGGCCGCGACCGGCGGCACGCGGCGGCCCTCGGGCCGCCCCCCCTTCCCCACCCCCCCGTCGATATATAGGTCAAACAATCCCTCCTCCTCCTCCTCCTCCTCCTCCTCCTCCTCCTCCTCCTCCTCCTCCTCCTCCTCCTCCTCCTCCTCCTCCTCCTCCCCCCCCGGAATACAGTCGGGCTGCTGAAGTAAGGAACGCAAAATGGGGAACGAAGCCCCTCTGTGGCTTCAGAGAAGCCTGGGTGCACGAGGAGGGCTGGAGGAACAGCCACGGAGGGACGCAAGGAGCATCGAGCCCCTTCCGCATCCAAAGTGTTCCTTACTTCAGCGTCTTGGCTGCATAACCACCCCGACACGCGAAGTCGGTTAGTGATAGCGCCCCAGGAGGCATCGAACAGGGCAGGGCTGTTTGGCAAACGCCCAGGGCCGTTTGGTGAACGCCACTTCTCCGGGCCGGGTGGCTGTTCCTCCCCTCACCCTCTCAACCGACCCGAGATGACTGCAGGGAACCCGGTGGCGGGGTTGGTCTTGTGCATCTTGTAGCCCTCGAGCTGCGCCTCGTGCGCGCGGATGACGGAGAGGAGCGAGTTCTTCTGCAGGAACTTGGCGGCACCCTCCGTGGGGAGAGCAGAAGATACCCCTACTGCGACTCCCCGGCCTCGCCTGGGGCGCGTTCTGACCAGGATTTCGCAGCGAACCCCACCGCGGCGACGAGGGCCTTCCCAGAGGCCCAGGAGGGCAAACGCGAGGCAGGGGCAGCGGTGTCGGTACCTCTTCCTCCTGTGACCTCGAAGCTGAAGAAGTAGGAACACCCCCTGACGTCGTTCGGGATGAACGAGGGCACCTCGGGGGCGCACTAACCCGGATACATAAGCGCAAACCGGCGTCAGCAATTGAGCAGGGACCGACCGTCCCGGCACTCCTATAGGCCTACCACGAAATGTTCTTAGAACCCCAAAATGACTTAAGAACAAAGACCATGTCCTTAGAACACAAAACCGATGTACGGAAACAAATCAGTCCCAGCCAGAAATGTTCGAAGCACAATTCGAAGAGACCACAGGAGGTTCTTAGAACATTGCTCGGGTCGGGCGAAAGGGGGGGATAGCAAAGGGGGGGGTTGAGAATCGGCTCACGTAGCTGACTTTCCCGGCGCCTCCCGACGCCGGAAGCGACTATGTATCGAAGAATGGGCGCCTCGGTGGGGCCGAAACCAGCTGCATGCCGCAAATTTCGTAACCCCCCCTTTCCCAATCCCCCTCTTTTCGGGAGCGGCCAATGAGGGGGGCGTCCATGAGGGGGGGGTGCAAATCATGGCCGGCGGCATGTGCGCGGCCCAGCGGGGGTGGCCTGGGACGTAATGAAACAAGAAGAGGCGCCATGAAATCTGGGGAAAAACCATGGCCCCCGCCATGATATCCACCCCGCCCTAGTCATCACCCCCCTCTTTGCCGCCCCCGATCTTCCAGGTTCCCGATGAACTCCGGCTCCTGCTCCTCCTCCTCCTCCTCCTCCTTCTCCTCCCTCCTCCTCCTCCTCCTCCCTCCTCCTCCTCTTCCTCCTCCTCCTCCTCCTCCTCCTCCTCCTCCCTCCTCCTCCTCTTCCTCCTCCTCCTCCTCCTCCTCCTCCTCCCCCTCCTACTCCTCCTCCTCCTCCTCCTATCCTCCTCCTCCTCCCTCCTCCTCCTCCTCCTCCTCCTCCTCCTCCTCCTCCTCCTCCTCCTCCTCCTCCTCCCCCTCTCTCGTCTGGCCCGAATGGCGTGGCAGGCCTGTGGGCACGCCAGGCCGCCTCGCCACTGCTCGAGAACAAGCGCAGGCCGGCGCCAGCCGGGGCCACGGCGCGAGCACCAGGCCGGCCACGAGGCAGCTCCCGAACCGGGGCCAACGGAAGGGGCCCCAGGACGCACAGACAAAAACGCACAAATCCCAGGATTCCCCATATCTCCCAGGATCTTCTGGGTGTTCGTCTTCCCCCCCACTCCCCCTACATTTTCCCCATCGGCGAATGATGTGTGCCCGTGTGTGTCGTTTCTCCTCCTGATCAACGGAGGGCGAGGCAGCGGGGTCGGCTCCAGGTGACTCCCCAAACCGGGCCAGCCAGAGGATCTCGGAGGGCAGTGGCTGCGCTGAGCATTTTCTCTTAGGGTGGATGGGCTCAGGGCGAAATCCATACCCAGACATCGGGCGTCTCGAAAAAATCGAGACGAAAGTGTTTCGTCGTTTTCGGCCTCCCGGGGCCCTCGCCGGGCCTCGGGACTGTCAAAAACCGACTCGGGATGAAGAACTGGTTCCGGGGAAGTGGTCGGGAGGTCGGGGGCCCGCGTCTCGAAAAAATCGAGACGTCGGATGTCTGGGTATGAGCTTCTGCACCTCGCAAACCAATCCGTCTTGTGACTCACCGAACATCCATCGAAACGGCATTTCAGAGTTCACCCCTTGCCCTCCACCCAAAGAGAATGCTCGGTCGGAGGGCATTGGCTGATCTCGTTCGCGCTGACCCCCCTTCGGCTGCACGCAGGAGTGACCCCAGGCAAGACTGATCCTTGATCGGCGCATCCAGGGAGGCGCAAAGGGGGGCCAAATCCCGGCGCGCAAGCGGCCATGATCGCACCGCGCTGCGCGATCGGGGGGACCCCTTGAGCCCGCATCGAAGGTCACTCCGGCCAACGGTCACCCTTACGTGGGCGATCCCGGAGACCCTGAACCCCAAAACGTGTTCATCTCTTGGGCGACAACCTTTTACTTCCGCCACCTTCCGCCGCCCTTGCGCCGGCGTCCGCCGGCTCCCGCTGGCGGAGGCCGCCCCGTTTCACTGAACCGCCGACCTTCCGCCGCCCCTTCCGCCGCGGAGGAGATGACAGCTCCTGCGATCCTCGAAGGCAAGGCCCTTTTCCCAGACATCCGACGTCTCGATTTTTTCGAGACACGGGCCCCCGATCTCCCGACCACTTCCCCGGGACCAGTTCTTCATCCCGAGTTGTTTTCCGACGGTCCCGAGGCCCGGCAAGGGCCCCGAGAGGTCGAAAACGACGAAAAACCTACGTCTCGATTTTTTGTACGACGCGATCACGTCTGGGTTTAGAACGCCCCACGTGTCGTTCACCCGTTATGTGAGCCGCGAGCACCGAAGCGGCCTTCTTCGCCGGCTTCGTGGCAGGCGCCTCGTCCTCCTTGGGCTCCAGCGGGTCGCTCCAGAGCAGGTCGCAGAGCAGACCCTCCCGGGGCGGCTCGCAGAAGCGGTTGACGCTGTTGATCGCCTCGGGCGCGCATTTAGGTCGGGGCACGTCCTCCTACAGGCGGATTTTGGACGAAAAACAAAAAATACCCCCCCCCCCAAAAAAATACCCTCCAAAAGTCAAACATAGTTTTGTTTTTGTAAAGAAGAATCGTCCCCAGACTATTTCCTTCCGACTTTTGAGTATTCCTCCTGTAGAGGGACGTGCCCGACTTACGCGTGGATCGGCCAGTCCCAGCGCAAACCCAGCTCAACCAATGTAGGCAACAAAAAGCGGAGCGATTTTTTTGGGGGGGCCTCCCAGGCCCAGCTGAACCAATGCGGAAGGCCACCTCTTGGGCCGCAAGCGGCTCCCAAACCGGCTCCTGACAGGATTCGGCGTTCTGGCAGGGCCCCAGTTGCGCTGAGCCCCGTTGCGTGCGCCCCGACCGCCTTCAGCGAGGTGAGCTCCGGCGACAGGCCGCCGTGCAGCGCGAGGAACTTCCCGTTGATGGTCGCCGAGAGGGGCAGCATGTCAAAGGAGTCCATGAAGGCGTGGTACACAGTCAGGTCGTACTTGTACTCGCACTCCTCGCGGAAGTTGAAGAAGCTAGTCATCTGGCGGCACTCATGGTTGCCGCGCAACATGCGGATGCGCTTCGGGTTCTTTATCTTGATGGCATACAGCAGCGCCATCACCTCCACAGAGAAGGAACCACGGTCCACGTAGTCTCCCAGGAAGAGGTACTGGACTTCCCCTGGGTCGCCACCGACCTCGAGGAGCTTCACCAGGTCAAAGTACTGACCGTGAATGTCGCCCACGACGGTGATGGGGTCCTCAGAGTTTAAAAATGACATAACCATAAACTGTTGGCGCTCCGCGCGGAGCGCCAAAAGTGTATGTTTATGCCGTTGTTTCTTCTTCGAGTCCTGGAGCTTGAGAACATTGGGCTCCTGCTCGAGCAGGTCGGAGGCCTTCTTGATGAGGTCCAGCAGCAGCTCCTGCGCGAGGACGCCCTCGTGGTCCAGGTGGCGCCTCAGCACGTCCACGTCGGGGACGCCATTGGCGTCCATCAAGACGTCGGCGGTGAGCAGGTGCGCCGGGGGAGGCACGACATCCTTCACAGGCCTGTCGTCGCACGGGTCTTTCAGGGCGCTCGGCTTCTCCCCCGGCCCCGGACGAGGCCTCCGCACTGGCATAGGGGGAGCCGGCCACCTGCGCGCCACCGCCCCCTCGAGGACGCGGGGCCATCGCCGCGTGGCCCTCGTCGCCGTCGGCCGCCGCCGCCTTCTGCGACGTCCGCGTCTCCGCCGCCGTCGCCGCCAGCGTCGCCGCCGGCGTCGGCGACGGCGTCCGCGCCGCCCCCGCGCACCCGCGGAGGTCCACACGGCCGTGGACCCCCTGCGGGTCGGCGTCGGCGGCCGCCGCCGCCTTAGTCGTCCTTGCCGTCAGCGCCGACGCCGCCGTCGTCGCCGTCGACGCTGCCCGCGCCGTCGTCGACGCCGTCGCCGCCCTCGTCGCCGTCGGCGTCGGCGTCGCCATCGGCGTCGCCGTCGCCGTCCACGTCGCGCCAGCCTCCGGTGGCAGCGGCGCGCGCGGCGGCCCTCGCGCGCGCGGCCGCCAGCGTGCGCGCGGGGAGGCGCCCTGGGCTACTGGGCGGCGACGGGGCGGCGTCGGGGCCGTGGCCGCCTCGCCGCCCTGCGCCGCGCGCCAGGGCGGGGCGCCCGCGCGGGCCCCGGGGCCCCGGCCTGAGCCGCATTGGCTGCGGAGGGTAAGCTGCTCGAGCGTCATCATCATCATCATCATCATCATCATCATCATCATCATCATCATCATCATCATCATCATCATCATCATCATCATCATCATCATCATCATCAGCATCAGCATCAGCATCAGCATCATCATCATCATCATCATCATCATCACCATCATCATCATCATCACCATCATCATCATCACCATCAGCATCCGCACCAGTATCAGCATCATCATCAACATCAGTTGCATCATCATCATCATCATCATCAGCATCATCATCATCATCATCACCATCATCATCATCACCATCAGCATCCGCATCAGTATCAGCATCATCATCAACATCAGTTGCAGCATCATCATCATCATCATCAGCATCATCATCATCAATATCATCAACAACATGATCATCACCATCGTCATTACCATTACCATCATCGTCACCATCACCATCATCATCAGCAGCATCAGCATCACGATCACCATCATCATTATCATCATCCGCATCATCATCATCATCATCATCATCATCAACAACAGCACGTTCATCGTCATTGCAATCATCATCATCACCATAAGCATCAAACACCACTACGACCATACTCAGAAGTGGCATGATAATCATCAGAATCAGCATCAGCAGCATCGTCATTCTGAAGGGGCCCTGGGACACACAAATAAATACACTCAAATAACCGGATTCCCCATATGTTCCATATTTTCTAGGTTTTTGTCTTCCCCCCCACTTCCCATATTTCCTTATATTTTCCTGGGAGGGGACGATTAATTGTGTCTGTGTTTTTTGTTCCCTCCTGACATTCTCCAAGACGGAGCGACCTGCGAGGGCCCCTTGGCCCGAGGCGGGGCGAAGGCGCCAGGATCCGAAGGGAGCAGGAGGAGAGAGGGAAGGAGGGGGGAGGAGGAGGAGGGGATGGAGGAGGATGAGGAGGAGGAGGAGGAGGGGGAGGGAGGGGATGGAGGAGGAGGAGGAGAGGAGGGGGATGAGAGGAGGAGGGGAGGAGGAGAGAAGGGGGAGGGGGAGGAGGAGAGAGGGGGGGGGGGAGGAGGATAAATAAGAACAAGCGCCGAGGAGGCGGACCAGGCTTCAGCCAACACAATGGGTTCCAGCGGGTGGCGCTTAGGGTCTTTTCAGCCCATACCCATTAACCACTTCCGCCACCAGCTGGACCCCGAGACGGCACCAGACGCAACGAAAATGTCACGAATTTCGGTGCCACCACCTGCATCCACAATTCAGGACGCAACGAAAATGTCACGAATTTCGGTGTCCATGCGGACCCCGAGGCTCGCTTGCGAACTCTCTGGTGGAGCTCGCTCGAGAGGCCAACTCCTTCTGAAGAATTCGCTCGTGGAGGGCGGCCATTCGAGCTTCAAAAGGGTAACTTGCATCAGGATTCAACCTCACAGAAACGCTGGTGGTTTCAACCGCTGGTGCACTTGCTGTCCGTGCCACGCGGTCCAGAGGAAGAACCGACAAAATCTGTTTGGCAAGCCCCTTGTGGGGGCCCACTCCTTTCCGAAGATTTCTCAAAACCTCGGTTCCCTTGGAAGTTGGGTGGGTGCACGGGCTGCGGAGCTTCTGCTTCCGTCTCTGCTGGGCCCACGCACCACACAACACGCACACGAAGACTGGCTTATCGCTCTGCTCAGACGGAGCGGAGCACCTACTACCAGACTGATGAACAGCGACAAGCTGATGACCCATGGGGGAGCGGAGGTACGCTCGGAGGAAGTCAGAAGTCCCCCGGCACTCCGTCAGGGGTCTGTCCTGGGAGTCCTGAAGAACAGTTAGGCAAACACGACACTGGGTCCCGAAAGAGGTGGAGCACCAGTCATGCCACCCTTCTTTTCGAACGTTCCTCTGCCTACGAAATACTGGAAGACGCGGCCATCGTTCTTCCTGCTCATACAGGGGCAAGACGGCAGTAGCAAGCTTAACAAGCCGAGCAGTGTCCGTCTCAGAGCTCTCGAGGGCCTCAACAAACTCCGGAGAAGGCTTTGGGTGGAACTGCACGGCGCGCTTAGCATATGCATCTGCTACAGCATTCGCATATGTCAGGCGGCGCCCGACTGGACCTAGCTGCTCATACTCAGAACCCGACCTGTGCGCCTTCCCATGATTGACAGCTCGAATGTGGTCCTTCCCTCGGAGGCTGTTCCCAAATACCTGCACGCACGAGTACATGCTCTTCGCAAGGGCCTGCTCAATGCGAGTTTTTTGACCAGCTCGCACCGCGCCCATGAAATCAAGATGGAGGTCTGCCGGGCGATCTGCCACTTGACCTGCGAATGCCATTCCAAGAAATTCAGCCATAGCGGAGCTCTGGGGCATGGCGGCCGGCACCGTGCCAAAGAGCACAAGCAGCGGGGTGCTCGAGGCAGGATCCAACAGCACCACGGCCCACCCCGCCCGCCGAAGCTCCAGCAGCGCCGGCTTGCTGGCAGAGCCGTCGGCGGCCAGCTCGATCGACGCGGCGTCGGGGCAGGAGTGGTTAATCATCTCCTCCGCCTCGGTGTCGACCAGCTGCCCATCGGCATCAGCAATTCGCGCCTCGTGCCCGGGAGCGAGCGGCGGCAGGTCAGCATCCGCATACTCAAAGCAGCCCTGGAGGAGGAGGGAGTGCTCGAACTCGCAGTCAGCGCCGCGCTGGATGAAGCTCTCGGGGACCTCGGACTCGGCCCTGGCCTGCACCACCTCCTGCTTCGTGCGCGTGTACAGGCGGTGCTGCAGGGTGTCGGTCTGGCCGCAGTCGCACTTCCCTTTGGTCTCGTAACCGCGCAGCCGAGCGCGTTCACGAGTCCAGCAGCCTCCACATGCCATGCTCTTCACTAAGAACTTCTGTTAGCACGTGTACTTGGTGCTTTTCGGCCGCACCAGCGGTCGCAGCAGGTCGAACGAGACCCTGGCCCCGAGCGGGCACTGCCACTTCTCCGCCAGTGCGAGCTCGTGCTGCCGCTGCAATGCGGCCGTCATGAGCACCTCGAGGACGCCAGGCGTCAGCTGCTCCAGTGGGATTGCAGTCCCGCGGTGGTCGCGCCATGTCGTGGGGGAATCCACCGTCCAGCCCACCCGGCGGACGCACAGGGCCGCGCGCTCCAGTGGCCCTCTGGAGGTCCGCCACTGCAAGTCGTTGAGCTCTCGTCTGCCGAGAGCCTGCTGCCACCAGGCACGGAGCGTCTCCAGCGATGCTAGCGCGCTCTCTGGACTGGCGACCGCCACCCAAACCATCCGCGACCACTGAAGCGCCGGCGCCAGCGCCTGCCTGGCGGCGGGGCCCCCCTCGAGGACCAGCTTGGCACCCGCCGAGACGCCCCCGTGGTAGGGCTTAACGTACTTGCCATACTCCCGGCGCAGGGCGGAGAGCTCGGTGTCCGTCATGCCGCTGACCTCGATCCCGTAGGCGAGGCCAGGCCGTGCACCCACTCTGAACACCTTGCCCATGCGAGCATCCTTCTGCACTGGGAGCGCACGCTTGTAGCGGGCCAGCTTTTTCTGTCGAAGCTTGAAGCGCTGGAGGCGCCCCTTCTGCTTGGTTCGGACATGAGCAGACCCTCTCGAGCGACCTGCAGCAAAGTCCGTACCGAGGTAATGGGTCGAACGCTTCGACGCCTCCTGAGGCACCTCCAGGCGCCGCGCTACTTCGTCAGCAAGCCCACTCACGCTGCCAACGATCGCTAGCTTGTCGTTGATGGTCGCACCGAGTGCACGCGCAACCTGCTGGAACCCTCTGCCCGCAGCTACGCCAAGCTGAATCACCTCCTCCTTCGTCTTCCCTTCAACGCCGAGACAACTGTCATCTATATAGCTAGAGAAGTCCACGTAAGAATGCAATGACACATATCGATCATATTCCTCAACTGCGTGCACCTTGATGCCGACGTCGGCATAGGCGTCTCCAGCTGGGAAGCCATAAAGCCCATGACGGGGTCGGGCCCCATGGTGCCGAAGGAGACGGATGATCCTCGGCGCATGCCAAGTGTTGAAGAGCAGCTTGACCACCGGAAGCGGAGCTCCATATCTTACGAACTTCGCTCTAACTGCAGCCAACTCAATGCCTTCGTAATATTTGGAATAGTCGGCGATGATGCTGAGGCTGAGTCGCCCATCCTGTACACATGCTTCAGCCTGCGCCGCCACCTTCCACGCACTATCTACTGCAGACTTCCCCGCTGCAGCACCCCAGTAAACACGAGAGAGAAGATGCTGCAGATCCTGGAGGGCGTCACGTCGCAGTCGCTGCCAGACTCTGTACATCGCCGCGTACAGGACGATAAGCCTGTGCCCCCCCTGCGCCTTGGGGAGCATCGGCATCAGGATCCAAACCAGCTGCTTGGGAAGCATGCCGATGGATTCGCACGCCTCCCAGAGCATCCCCAAGGCCCCCAGCGCCTCATCAGAGAGGTGGGCCAGGTTGCGCGGATGCATGCCGTCTAAGCTCGAGGACGTGGTCTCAGGGAAGGTCTTCGCAGCTTCCCGAATCTGCTGCGGGGTCGCGCGAGGAAGCGACGACCAGTCGGGGATCCAGGCCCGCGGTGCTTGATCAGTGGCACGCCACAGCCGAGCATAAACATCCTCCATGTCAGCGACGATGATGTGAGGGTGCGATGATGGCAATCCACCCGAGTCCGGGGCTACTTTAGGTTTTTGCCCAAGCCCGGAGCCGATGCGTGGTCCATTGCTGGTTTTTGCCCCCTGCCCGAGTCCGGGGCCATTGCAGGTGTTTGCCTTCATGACGACCGTGGGGGCCTGCACGTCCTTGCACGCCGTGATGCGATGCATGCCCCGCGCGCCACCAGAGCAGGCCTGCTGACACCAATCGCGCCATCGTTGCGCACTGTCCTTATCAGCAGCCTGGGCAGCAGCCTGTACATCTTCATCAATCTCTTCCAAAAACTCTCGAACTCGAGCTGCCGAAAAGTTGCCCTCGAGCATGGTGCGCGCCTGCTGTGCGGTCGCGTCGAGCCTGGGGTTGATGCTCACACTCGCATACTGGCAGGTCTGGAAGCTCATGAGCTCGTCGGGCAGCCTGAGATCGCGCTCAGTAGGGCTACTCTCTTTGAGAAGGATGATGCCGGCCAGACCGTCCACTAGCCACTTCCGTCCTTCCGCGAGAGCCTGCAGGCCCTCAGCATCTTTCCCCTCGTACATGAAATCAACCCACCGGGGCCGAAGCAGGCGCGCGAAGCCGTCGGTGTGCTTCAGCGCGCCCCCTGTCACGTGCACGATCCTCTTGGCCGCCTTGGTGGCCTACCGGCCCCAGGCGAAGGTAAGGAAGCCCCACGCCGCATCAGCGTCCGCCTCCTTGGACATGGTGACAGCCTGCTGTGCGTACCTGGTCTCACAACTCCAATCTTCATCGGGGATGACGGGACCTGCAATCGTGCTGGCAGCCAGCTTCGGCGCCGCCGCGTAGGTGAGAATCTGGACCTTCTCACCCGTCGCCGCCAGCTGGAGGGTGACAGGGCGGTGGGGCTTCACAGCCCAGGCCATGTCAGCGTCGACGCGCTGGAACAGCCGCAGGGCGGCTGCCGAGAGGCCGAAGTAGTCGATTGTGCTGCATGCGCTCGCCGTCCTGCACGTGATGGCCTTTGGCACGACCATCGTAAGGAGCGCCGCCGCAGGAAGCTGCACCGCCTCCAGCGCCGCCGCATCCATGTTCCAGTCGCCGCCGTCGATGCAGGGCGACACCTGGCCCGCCAGCGCCTGGCCCACAGCGCTCAGGATGGCGGCGTTCCTGACCGTCATGCCCTCCGAGCAGTGCAGGTACAGGTTGATGAGGTTCATGGGCGGCCAGCCTGGCGCGTCCAGCACGACGTGCAGCGCGCGCCGTGGACGCAGGACAGAACGTCCTGGTGGGCGCCGCAGGCCGACGCTCGCCCTCGCAAACACCGCGAGGCCGGCACTGGGAAGATGCCCAGCCGTAGCCTCGCCTGGCTCGACAATAAGACTCCAGCCAGCACGCGCTGCCCAACTCGACAGCTCCTCAGCTTCCCAATCGTGGTAGCCGATCTCCTGCGCCATCACCACCAGCGCGCGAGTCCTCTCAAGCGGTTTTTTCAAGGTCCGCTTCCCCTGATTGGCGTTGAAGGTCTCAGGCAACCTCACCTGCTGCGCCTCCGCGGGTACATCTGCGCCCTTGCTACGGCCTGCAGCAACAGGGAAACCACTCACTCGCGGCAGGTGGTGCTCAACACACCCGCCCCGTGCTGACACGGGAGCGTTTGTGTTTCTGCATGTCGTTGATGGCGGACAGGAGGTCCTCGCGAGAGAGAGGAGAGTCGCCTCCCTGCTGAAGCTGATCCCACCACTTCTGTGAACGTCATCAGTGGTGAAGTCTTCAGCGGGGCGCCTGTCGCCATGCTGAGCCGCATCATCAGCGCCCCCAGCAGCAGCGCCCACAGCAGCGGCAGCAGCAGCAGGCGCGCCAGCAGACCCCTGGCCGGGCTGCGCGCCCGGCGGGGCGGCGGGCGGCGGCTCCGCGCCCATCTCGACGTCAGCCCGCTGATCGCGCAGCGTGGACTGCAGGTTGGTGTGGAGCAGCTTCTGCAACTTGCCGAAGTGCGCATTCGCCGCCACCTCCTTGGCGAACGCCGCCAGCTCGGGGTCGTTCCCCACGCCAGGGTCCTCCTGCACCTTCGCGAAGAAGTCCTGTGTTGAAGATGTTGTTGCACTCGATGTCCTCCAGCATGATGCCGTAGAAGTCGGCGCCCACCACCTCGAAGTCAGAGCCGAAGCCCAGACCCAACACAGTAGCCACCAATAGAACAAATTGAGGATCATCGTGTCATCTTGAAGGTCGATGTCAAAACTTTGCTGATGATCAGCTGGGTGAGCTGCATGCCAGAGCCACGTGCAAAGCCACTCCAGGGCAGAAACCATTGTCCAGCATCCTGCATCAAAACGTGGTACCAAAAACTTCCCACCATCAAGAACTGCAAACCCCCTCCCTTCTAGCAGCATCATGACAGCGATGTACTTGGGGGGGCCCATGGCCTCGCATCTCTGGAGCAGCCAACGCTTCAGCCCACCGACTGGCAACGACATGGCCTCCGTCAGTGGGCAGAGCACCAACGACATCACTTCCTCTTCTTGCCTCCGCCCTTCGGCTTCGGCTTCCGCCTCAGCGCGGCCCGCAAGCGCTGCTCGTCTGGCGTCTGGAACGAGCGGGCCTGCTCGATCACCGCCGCCTTTGCAGGATCCTTCCAGAACAGCAGGTTCGAGAAGGCCAAACGGAATGCCTCTGGCGCGAACTCGCTGAAGGTGAGGGTCCACTTCCACGTGAAGTCCTCCTTCGGCTTGTTGTACCTCGTCGAGAACTCTCCCACCCAGAGCTTCAGAGACGGGATGGCCGTAGACTTCAACTCTTTCAGTGCAGTGAGACTCTCTTTTCCCACTTTGTCCTCTGGATTCTTTGATGCGAAATCCTCGAGCCGTGGCAACATAAAGGCTACACAACTGATGAAACTGAACGTATCCTTCGACATGTCTAGCGGATGCTTCGGGAAGTTGCGCGTCTCGCGCATCTCCTGTGTCACGGGAACCTTCTGGTCCATGTATACTTGGATCAAAGAACCGAACTCTGCGGCCGCCGAGTTGGACTTGAGTAAAGTGACGATACTCTTTGCTGCAATAGATGGCCTGGCCAGTGCTTTGAACCCCAAGA
Organism: Prorocentrum cordatum; assembly: GCA_963575745.1. NCBI lineage: Eukaryota > Dinophyceae > Prorocentrales > Prorocentraceae > Prorocentrum > Prorocentrum cordatum. The sequence goes on from CAUYUJ010003627.1 coordinate 67,179, forward strand.
AATCTCTCAAGAATAGCGTGAAGATCCCCTCGTCCGCAATCGGGGTGGTGTTGCCCGTCCTCTGACGCACCTCGCGCTCGGAGCTCTCCTTCTTCTCGGACATGGTCACATCCGAGCTCCCCCCACTGCGGATCTTGGCGGCCCGACTGCTGGCGTCCTCCAGACATTTGGCAAGCAGATCAGCAGGCGCCGCCGGCGCGGATGAGGCAGAAGATGCCGCAGCCGCCATCTCAGAGACAAAGTATACTGCACAACCAAAGGTACTCGAGCCCAACATGCCAAGACAAAGACACCAATCAGAAAAACCGAGGGGGGGCACGCTCCGTCGCGATTAAGGCATCGCGGCCACCAGTAGTGGCCCTACGGGCCCCCCCCCCTCGGTGATAGTAGTGCTCCAATAATTCACTCCCAGTGCTCATGCAGTACTCTGCACATCTCAATCCCAATGCACATACTCTCAGACCAATGCACATAATCTCAGCTCCAATACTCTACTCTCACTCCAATGCACAGACTCTCAATACCAATGCACATACTCTCAGCCCAACGCACATACTCTCAATTCCAATGTACAACTCATTCCCCAATGCTCATACGTGATACACACACGCACATCTTACTTCCAATGCAAATACTCTCAGGACCAATGCTCTTACTCAACATATCGACGCACATACTCTCAATGACGATGCACGTATCTCTCACTCCGTGGATTCAGAGAGGTGCTCATGGAAGATGAAGGGGTGGTACTTAGGAGGGATACCATGGGCTTCAGGCAGAGTACGATGCCACACACCCGTGTTTAACGATAACCCGAAGAAAGTGCGACGAACCTTGCACCCACGTTCATGCTTACATTTGCCATGCGCCGTCGCGTAGTAAGTACCACAGTGCGCACATGGGTGATCCCGAAGACGAGTACGAGTCACCATCCGAGTACGAGTTAACCACATGTCGAACGGCATTTGTACACACGATTTCCGATGGACATACTGTTTGAGCTTACCGTTGGGATCATTTGGGAACACCTGACGACAGAAAAGGCAAATATGGGGCTCCACCGTTGGAGGCTGCTCAGGCGCTGGGAGACTGGACATTTGTGATCTCGTAACTATTGTTTGAAACCGCTCGGGGGGCCCTGAGGAGGACAACCTATTGGTCCAGTTGGCACGACACTTCTTACATCCCAAACACGTCCCACATCCAAGATCCATCCAAAATCCGCCGAAGCAATATCCGTATTCTCTGCATCTGAAACACTGCTAGCACGTCTTACACCTGCAACGTTGCTCCATCCGCACCTCATCCACTGGATTTTTCCGGTCATCTCCTCGAGCAATGTACGTCCCGCCCCCGAAGGCCAACCGCCTGGAGGGGTAGCAATGCTGCTCGCACCTTTGGCGCGCGAGGTGATGCAATCCCGTCATCTGCGGGCGACTGGGCGAGGTGCGGGAGGTGGCGGCACTCGCGGCCCTGCAGCTGCTCCTTCAGCCGGCACCGCCGAAGGTCTCGACGCCGAGGCGGGCGGCGGAGCAGGACTCGAAATAGGATGGGGGCATGCTCCTGTGCCCAGCGCGGCTGCATCTGCGACTGGCTGAGGGAGAGGGGGATGGCAGCTGGGAGACTGGCGTTGTTTACCTCTGAGACGACGGCGAGGCTCAGCTCGAGGAGGAGGCTGTTTTCCCCGAAGACGATGGAGCCCTGGAGGTCCTGGAGCAGGAAGGAGAACTTGTGGGGTCACGTATCCATCAGGGCCCAGAACAGGTGGGGGGAGACGGTGGGGTTCCCGTAGAGCCTGCTGGGATTGTTTGTGCTTGGTCGTCTGCTTCATGAGGCGCTTCGCGGGGGTCTGATGCCGGCAGTGCTGGCGGTGTTTCTTGAAGCCCTTCCAGGGCCAGTAGTCCCCACAGAGACGGCATAGGCAACCCCACTCTCCAGGACTTTCATGTTGTCCCGCTCGGTGTTGGCCTTCAGGCATCTAGTCATGTACTTCTCACGAGGGCCTCCAGGAGCGCGGCGTTGTCGCCACTCATCCTTTGAAGCTTCAACTCGAGCTTCATGGCGCCACTTTCTCATGAGCTTGGCCCAAACTAGACGATTCTTTGCGACAGAGACCCAAGACGCCCGCCACTGATCCCGAGGAATACCAGAGAAAGCGAGAACACCCTCCACAGCTCTCCAGAGGACCTGTCGTGCGTTGAGGCGGGCATGTCCTAGGCGTCGGGCTGCTACGTACTCCTCGGAAGGCGCAAGCCAGAGGATAGCACGATCCAAACGATCGTCGGGCAACCTGAGCTGGTGGCCCAGAAATTGTAGGCGACGCCAAGTAATATATGTTGAAATTAAATCCAAGCCAAGCCGTTTTCTCAAGTCCGTCATCGTCACCTGCTGGTCGTGCATGAGCCGTCTCCTCTGGCCCAGCAAACCCAAAGTACACTTGTTCATGAATCGCTGGCATTTCTCAATCTCCTTCGCCGTGAATGTGCGTGATTCGCAACCAAACAAAAGACAAGCTAATACAGTGGCACGATATAATTGTCCCAAAATCTTTTCATCCAGTGAAAGTCGGGCCAGCTGGCCCCGTAATCTCCTCCAAAGAACTCCAGCTTTTTGCAATCTCTTCTGGGTGTCGGTCGTGCTCTGGCCATCGCTACGTTTCCAGGCTCCTAAAAATCGAGCTGCTGCTGAGTACTCTTCATCAATATCCACTGCAGAACACAACCTCTCGTATCTGGATGCACCGTTTCAGACCACTCACCAAGAACTGTCTCCAATAACTTCTCGACACCCTCGTGCTCCGATTTACGCGTCAATAAATTCGTATCATCCGCGAACATGATCTCAAATATATGAATCAAACTGTCAGCTGGAGTCTCCTGTCGTATCCGCTCACGTCGCTCTGTGCCCTGGCGAAGGGATCCAAACTCATAGTTCTCAGGAAACGGAAGACACTCTATACCAGTATACCCCTGCTCAGGCGCCTGCATCTTGAAATCGCGCATGGCCGACGCGTGGAATATGTTGAACCCCCCGGGCGCCGACGGGCACCCTTCTTTGAAGCCCCTCTCAAGCGTATAGCTCCGGGGCAAAACCATCTCTCATCTTTAGCTGGTACTCCGCATTCTCGTAGAGCCCCCGCATGACATTCTCTAAAGGTTCGGGCACGCCCAAGCGCCGTTGGTTCGAATATACCGCCTCTCGGACCACTCTCGCATATGCTTTCATAATATCCGCGCAGGTCGTGACCAGAGGGCCCAGGGACGGGCGTTTAGAATAATTTGTCTCGGCCGCCGCCTCAAGTAATAGTCGAACCATCAAGGTAGGTCCCTGGACCGCGCGATGCCGTCGAAAACCGAACTGGGTGGGCGGAAGAATACACTGCTCCTCTGCGTAATTTACCAATCTCTTTGCTACCAGGCGCGCAACAATCCGAAGAATAATATTGATGAGCACGATCTGCCTATACATGCTCGGGTCCGCACGGGACCCCTTTCCCTTCCACAATAGTTCCCCCAAGGCCTGCTTAGTACAAGGTTCCCACTCCGTATGTTGTGTTCGACAGAGGGCTTGAATAATCAAGATGACTTCATTCATTGGATCTCCCCCCGCATACTTAATCATGGATATCGCGGTCTCATCCTTGCCTGCCGCACTTCCCTTCATTTCCAGAATTCCATATCCAATCTCATCCTTCGCGGGGACATGCCCGAGGGACTGGTCCGTCGGGAGGGAAGGTAACCCGCGCTCAAGTACTGACTCTTCAACTCGCCCTGGAGCCCCACTTGCATTTTTCAAATGTGATATCATCTGTTCTGCTGTGATCTGTTCCTGGCCCTCCCTCGAACGATCCTGGACGTATACTTTCAATTTCCGTAAATCTCTGTAGAAGGCCCCCCAGTCGTTCGTAGCTGCAAATTTCATCAGGTCCGCGACTATTGGCTTTATTCACCTATGACGGGCACGGTGTTTGAAGCGCGCTAGCTGTCGGTCAATCATGGGATGTGCCTGCTTGCATTCTGCTTCCTCTTCGATGGTGGATGCCGGTTGCCACTTCTCCCAGATAATGGCCCTCTGTCGACGGAGATCTGGAATATGCAGCATATCTTCGTCTGTGCACGGGGCCACTAGTTGATTAGTAGATTTCCCTCGACCAAGAACAGAATTCGCTGCTGTGACCATTGTCTGCGCAGTCTGGGCCCAGGACAAAGTAGGTGCAATCGGTTCGGCCTCCTGTTGAAGATCCTCCCCCCTGATTTTTTGAAGAAAAGCGCCTGCCTCAGGGCTGGGCACTGGTCCTTCTGGGGCACGAGGTACGGCAGGAGCGGGTGGAGGTAGCCCTGGAGGTGGGAGAAACTCAAAGCCCTCGGGCGGTAGGTCGTGTTCGTGCTGAAACTCCTGGTCTAGATCCTGGAAGGGGCCCCCCTCTTCGCTGTCCATCTCGAGGCCAGGAGGAGCCCGTGGAGCCACAGGTGGGGGGAGAGCGGCGGGCGCGGCAGCTGGTGCGACCACCTCCTCAAGATGCTCTGGCCCAAAGATGGCGCCCCACACTTTGAGATGGTGTTTGCAGCCCTCGTCGGCCGCGGCGTCGGCCCTGTCGTTGCCGACGTCTCCCGAATGCCCCTTGACATGTGTCATGATAAAATCCCTCGACCTGCTCACCTTGCGATAGAAGGATCTGCCCGTGGAAATCAGGGCTCGATTTGTGCCTGGCCTCCAGCTCCCAACGATCATATTCACAGCATACTTAGAGTCGTAGTGGAGTGTGATGCGGTCCTGTTCAGTAGTATGTTCTAGAATCCACCACATCGCCATGATCATCGCTGAAAGTTCGCCCGCGTCATTGGTCAGCATCTCGGCGCCAAGAAATATATGTTGAAGAAACGGCGTCTGCGCTAAGACCACTGGACCGTAGTAGCCCGCCCACCTCTGCTCAATCGCTTCTATCACCGACGCCCCCCACCCAGCAGCGCCCTCGTTCCCTGAGCCGTCCGTGAAGATGTGTATGTGGTGGCACCCTGCACCAGGACACTCAATCCGCGTACTGCTCTCCGTCGGGCGCCACGAGGGTGTTGCCTCTAGAAGTCGCTGTGCTTCCCGGCGGTAGGATATACGTAATTGTGCAGCCTCAGGCGAAGGTCCTCTCATTTTGAATACAGCCAGTGGTTTCAGGAACTTCGCCTCTTTCTGCATACGTTGTCGGTGTTCATATTGATTTTTCCGTGCGGCCCGTGCTTGTCGTAAATGTGGCGTGGCTAACGTGATAAATAGATGCTTACACGTATGATCCGATATTCCCCAATGTCGTGTACTGGGGCCGTGTGTTGACTTGTGCATATCCATACTGAGTACATACTTATCCAAGTCAGACCACTGTCCAGTGCGCTGATGACGCCATGTACCACGATCCAATATCTTATAGAAGGAGTCGGTGTTGACGAGGTTGGAGGTAGAGGAAAGCCAGCGCAAGAAAGCCTTGCCACCTACGGTGGTCTTTTGTAGCATAGATTCTGAGCCCAACTGAACTTCGTTGCTAACCACATCCCGTCCAACATGGCCGTTCCAGTCCCCGCCGATGATTTCTGATCCCTCATGTGCCAGTTGGCACCTACGACGGAGCTCAGACAAGCCAGAATCTGTTTGGATTCGGTATGATGATGTGCAGCTGGTGGGCATACGTACTGAATAGATCCATATCCAATGATGTGCGTCCACCAACAGCGGTAGTGCCATGCAGTGATCTTCCCACAAGACGGTCAACGTCCCGTCGGGACTGCAAACTGAAGAGGCTGCCCTCCAGGCCAACTGCGCTGGAAGGTCGAGTGTGATGCCCACGGTGTCCGTCATGATAAAGGTCGTGTCCTCAACCTTTACCACCGTGGGAAACACGTCGGAAGAAAAAACGGCATTGTGGAGCTCACTCAGAAGGCCGATATTTATTTTGAACTACTTCTGACGTTTGACCAAGCTCTGAAACTTGTCCCGATTGTCGTGTCGAGACCAATCAAACCCTTGAGTATTCACACACGCCAAAGACAACTGTTGTCGTAGTGGACGCCGTGAGGGCCTCGCAGGATAACGAATTCTGAATTTACGTCGTCCCCCCATCGTAGCATTTACATTGAAGCTCACAACGCGGGGCAGCCGATCATATCCACTTGCATCCTTCTCAGCAGCGTCGTAATGTGCACCCTGCGGAGGCAGGGGCACTGCCACCTCTTGACCACCACTGCCAAATAGTGAAGAAAGGCGCCTGATGATCTTCGTTCCACTTGTCGTCATTGGAAAGACTTAGTCAGTACCGCATTCATGATCATGGAATCGTTGTCGCACTTGATGGCCCACGAAGTGTAGATCGTAATGATGTCGGTGAACTGCTTCTCCGTGCGCCTGTGAGAGGCGCTCTCCAGCACGGCGAAGAAGTCCTCGAGGATGACAGGCTGCTGGGGCGCCTGTGCGGCTGCCGCAGCCTCGCCACGCTGGCGCTGAAGCTCGGCCGCACTCGCCGCCGCCTCAGCAGACAGCGTCGCCACCTCGGCAGCCTTGGCTGCAGTGGCTGCCTGCTTGCCCGCGATGTCACTCGCGAGCTGCTCCATCTTCGCTTCAAGAGTGGATAGTTCTTCTTTATGCCGGTCCAGCTGCCCTCTGCACTTCTCCAAGTTTTCCTGGGCAGCGCGGTGGGCGGCAGCTGGTGGTCGGGGGGCTCGAAGCTGGGCCCTCTTGTCAGCCAGCTGGACCTTGAGCGTCTCGGTGGAGCCCTCCTCGCCCTCGCCGCACTCCGAGAAACTCTTGATGTACTGCTCAAGCGCCGTGATCTGCTTCTGCAGGGCCGTGCGCTTGGGGTTGTTCGCGTCTTTAGAGGCATCAGCCTCCTCGTCTTGGTCTTTATCTTTTGGCCCGCCCCGCCATCAACACCATCTTTCTTCTTTGCCTTAAGCTGCTGCGCCAGCTCCTCACACTGCGCTTGCAGCTTTTTGAACTCGGTGCTCCATGGTGCAGGGCTGGCGTTGCCCATGCCGTTTCCACCGACGCGGCGGGAGGGAGCCTTGGACTCCTCGGCCTGAGTAGCAGCCTTGCGGGCCCGTTGGATGACATGCATGGGCGCGGATGCCCAGCATCTGCACTTGACTCGGCATGCCCAGTTAGTCGATGTTCCGCGTGAGGGGCACCCCCAGGTCGGCTTCTTGGGGCCGGGTAGCAGCGATCCTGCTCCAGGCGGCGCCATCGCGGCGAGTCTGGGGAACCACTCGTCCAGACTCGGGCAGCGGCGCAGCTGATGCCCTCAAGACAATCCAACACAGAAGTGCTCCAGCAGGAGCTCACAGTAAACTGGCTCCAGCAGGAGCTCACAAAATCACTGGGAGCAGTCCGCGGATCAGCGGTCTCCACGTTGCCGCTGGGCGACATGGAGTCTTGAGCCAAAATGGCTACGGAGGAGGGGGAGGAGGAGGAGGAGGGGGAGGGGGAGGGCGTCGACGAAGCACGCGGGAACACAGAACACGGAGGCAGGGACCGAAGCCGGGGGGCCCGCGTCGCTCCTCAGGCACGCCGTGCGCCCCCGGTCGACGCCGGCGGTCTCGTTGAAGGTGACGAGGCCTTCGGGCGGGAGCACGGTGCGTCGCTCGCCGCCGGCGAGCGCGGGACTCGATGTTCGAGGAGCTCGTTTCTGGAAAGATTTCGGGATGCTTTTCAGTTTGAAGGGATTCTTTGTCTCAAGATTTCGGTTCTTGATTACCTCCCTGGAGCACATACGGTGTGCGAAACCTGTTGGTATGCGCGCGCGACGGCGGGCGCGCGAGGACTTCGTCACGGGGATTCTTGCAAACTGATGGCTTTCAATCAACGAGTGCGCGCGCATAGCTTTATTTGGCGAGGATGAGAGGGGGCTCGAGCCCGGCCTGGCTGGAATGACACGAACTCGTGCTCACAATTGTCGATGGGGCAAAATCACACGTAAATTGCACATCCCCAGGCCGGACGGATGACCCTGGGGTGGTGGTGGTGGTAGATCCCAAAGCTTTTTTATGAAAAGGAGAACCGATGATGTGCAAGTTCTGTTATGTAATCGACGCTGTGCAATCTATATTGTGCAATCCATGTGGTGCAAGTGATTTTCACCCATGAATTGGCACACCCCCATGCCCTTGCAAACATCCCACCCACCCACCCGCAAATTGATTCGCGAAACCCATGCGGCGGCGATTGCGATGCATGCTCGCCGTTGGCTGGTGCATCCCTGCGGCCGCGCGAACCCTAGCACGCACGCGCATCGGACAGCTGGTTTGGCGCGGCCGACGCGGCCGCGGTGGCGCTGACCGCTGGGCGCATTCCAGCGGGTACTTCACCGCGAGTCGGCGACTTGGGCGGGCGCGGTATCATGGCAACGTCGACTACGGTAGACACGATGATCGATGATGGTAGGCGATGCTGGCGACGACGTTCGCATCGACGACGGCGCGGCCAGTGCGGTCGCCGATGAGACCGACGACGATGACGGCGCCCTCGCGTCGGTGATGGGATTTTGGAAAGAGTTCAACATGTGCGCGCGGCCGACGCGCGAGTGGCCCGCATGGCTTTGTTTGACACGGATCGTTTCCCCCAGGCACGCGCGCAAGGGCGCGCGAATGATGTTAGCATTCGGCGCTGGAGGCCCATTTGGCAGAATGTCATGAAAATCTTGAAAAACGATGGTTCCCTATACAAAAAAATCCGCAAGAGCGGGCGCGCAAAGTTTTATTGACCACTGATGTTGCGAAACCTTGTGTTTTCGATTGTTGTTTGACATTTGGTTTTCAAATCGTTGCATCACCGAAGGTTTGTTCAGGATTCCTGCATGTGCGCGCGACGACGCGCGCGTGTGCACTCATCCAAACTAACGCAAAGGATTCTCACGACGGCACGCGCACAAAGGCGTTCGAACGATTTCGACATGCGCGCGCGAAACTCGTTCGGTAGCATGTTCTGAATATGTTGGAACACCTTTCATCTTCTCAAGAATTCACAAGAGCGCGCGCGCACGCTTTTTTTGAAAATCCGTGTTGCGAAACCCTGTGTCTTTATATGTTTTCTGGACACTCGATTTTGACACCCTTCCGGAACCTAAGGTTTTTGAAAAAATGCGGCATGCGCGCGCGACGACGCGCGCTTGCGCACTTCGTCTCGCTTTTGCGAGGAATTCAAGAAAACTAAGAGTGTCTGTTGCAGAGGATGGCGGGGGGGGGTCGACACCAGCCTGCCTGAGATGGTACGAGTGCATATTCAGGCTAGACGATGGGGCAGAATCCGATGTACACTGCAACACGGGAGTGTGGACCGACAGAGCCGGGGGGGAGGATCCGAATTCTTTTGAGAAAAGAGACTCTACGCTGTGCCATCTGTGAGGTGCCATTTTTGTGGAGCAGTGAATGTGGAGCAGCCTCTGTGGAGGCGACGGGCGGCGACGACGACGAGCCGCCGGACCGCCGGACAGGACAGGACGACGGGGGCGGCAGCGCAGCGGCGGCGGGGCGGCGACGGCGCGACACGGCCGGCAGAGCGGCACGCCGAGACGACGGGCGGCGACGAGGCGGCGACGGCGCAGCATAGCCCGTAGAGCGGCACGCCGGCCCCGGCGGCGGGCGGCGACGGGGCGGCGACGGCGGCGACATCGCCGCCGGACCGACGCACCAGCCCCATTTCTTAGAGCAGAAATAAAAAACCCTAAGTGCAAGCACTGCTTGGGGAATCTATATATATATATATATATATATATATATATATCCACAAGATTAGCGTACTGCATATTCTATCCCACTTAGTGGGATAACAGGCTTCTGAGCACAGAGCTAACTAACACAAGAGTGTACGGCATCTTCTATCCCACTTAGTGGGATAACAGGCTACTGATGAGCACAGAGCAAACCTACACAAGAGCGTACGGCAACATATATCCCACTTAGTGGGAGAATGGGCTTCTGACAGAAACACGCGCAGAACAATTACTTAAGACCGGCTTTCCGCCAGTGCTTAGGAGACGCGACTGATACGAATTGCCCTCAAAACATATTGGGCTAGATTTGCACACATTGTGTCACAACCCCTACCGCATGGCCCAAACGGCCACTGCAGTAAATCCAACACAATATTATGGGATAGCCGGGGGGAGGAAGAGGAGGAAGGAGGAGGAGAGAAGGACAGGCAACGCTACTTGCGGCGGATGCTGCGGATGACCATGC
>CAUYUJ010003628.1:0-51077 GCA_963575745.1 Prorocentrum cordatum
GCTCTGACGAATGGTTGAATTTCGAGAACAAAATTTTCAAACGACCAAAAGTCACCAAAAGGTCCGTCGAGATTTTTCTTGCCAACTGGGCACCGGCGGTAAACCGTCAACCTTTCTTACCGCCGGGAGACTCGTAGAGCTTCCTTGCCATGCATTATGTCCCAAGAATTGGCAGAGAACAAATAGTTTTTCAGCCTCAGACCGATCTCAGGCTTCTAGATATATTTCACTAATGCCCATTACGATTCCCTTCCCATTGCTGTGCTGAACAGCTCTGTAGCTCAGCTGCAGCACAAGTAAAACCCAGAAAACCAATATCATTTCCAAGAAGTAGCAGAGTGCGAATCGGTGTTCAGCCCTAGCGCTAATAGCAGACTGAGCGCGGGTGCCTAGATACTTTCAAGTAGCGCGCATGACGATTATTTCCCCATTCCAATGCCTCAAAGCTCTCCAGCTCATCTCTCTCGAGTTCAGCCCAGGAAACGAATTCCACCACAAGAAAAAAAGAATAGTATGACTAGTTGTTGGGCGTTTGCGCCCATAACAGACACAAGCCAAGCGTCTAGATACTTCGACTAGCGCGCCCCATGAGTTTCTTCTGATTCATGTGCGGAAGAGCTCTCGAACTCATCTGCACCTCGAGTTAAGTGGAGAAATTCACCATCATTCCGAGTACAAGACAAGACACAAGAGTACAAGACTCAGTTCAGCGCTCTCCATGCAAGCTGAATCGATTCATGTGCGCACCAGCTCTGTAGCTCTCCTACATTTCGAGTCAGGTACAGAAAGCCAGCAGCATCTGTCAAGATGCTTCGAATAATACGAATAGGTTCGTAGATCTAGCTCGAGTAGCAGACCGAGTTCAGACCTCTAGATGCAAGAGATCAACGCGCCTGATGATTCTAAGATTGTGAGAGTATCAGCTCTGTAGCTGTCCTACAGCTCGAGTTAAGTACAAAAAACCGACAACGCCTGTCAAGATGACTCGAAACGGCCAATCCCGCCGCAATCCTTTTTGGCAGTAATATCTACCCGAACGACCTGAAATTGAGACGGCGAGCGGGAATAAGATCAAATATGGTCAGAAAAAAACTAGAGCTCAAACAAATGGTTGTATTTCGAGAACAAAATGTTCAACCGAGCAAAAGTCACCAAAAGGTCAGTCTAGATTTTTCTTGCCAACTAGCTCTCCAGCGCGCCGGAATCACTCTTAAGCTTCCAGCAACTAGCTAAGGAAAGCTCTACCAGTTACTAGCTCTCCAGCGTCCCCGAATTACTCTTAAGCTTCCAGCAACTGGCGCCGGCGGTGAACCGTCAACCTGGTCTTTTGCGTCTTTTGCAAAAGCCGGTTCGAGCTCCCATGGGAGCAGGCCTAAACACAAAGAACCTAAACAGCGAAGCTGTACAGGAAGACAGCGAAGCTGCAAAGATCAAAGCAGAGGTGCATCAAACAGCGAGGCTGTACAGATATGCACAAGACTGCCCATGCACGAAAAAAGAACACCAAAACAGTGAGACGCAGCAACCACTGGTTTATACAGCGACCACACGAGAAGCAGTGAGAGACCATACAGTAACCACTGGTTTATACAGCGATTACCGTCTCAACACCACTGAGAATGCACAAGAGATTAAAGGTCAGAATGCAGATAAGAAATGCGAACTGAATTATGAACACACAAACAAAGGCCTACTTTGAGGCACCACGTGACAAATCACGGAAAGTCACGTTCAAAGGTCAATGAGCACTCAAATCAAGGAAGCAACGAATGACCTACTTTGAGGGATCAAGCGAAGCTCTTATTCAACACACGCGCATGCACGACAACACACACGCGCATGAAGAAAGGCAACGCAATGACAAATCAAGCGTGCAGGATCAATCACATGTGCATCATCTGTGCCGTTTCCGATGCTTCTTGCCGCTCCGCGTCAATGCACTCCTGGAAGTAGAACTCTGAGGACCCCCTTGTTGCGAATCATCCTCCTCGGAAATTTCAATTCCCAATTGCAGCCTGCATGCATTAAGAGCCTCAGTCCTACGCTGACACTCCTGTGTCGGGAGACGGCGTAGCTCAAGCCAAAGAGCCCTTACATCGACACCGGCAAGGGCCCAGTCCCTGGCAGCTTGGCACTCAGAGCGTGTCTCACTCGGTCGATCTGCAGAACTCCCATTCATGGAACTCCCTACTGCATCAGCTGAACTCCCAACTGCAGAACTCCCAGCTGTTGAACTCCCAACTGCATCCTCAACTGCAACAGCGGAACTCCGAACTGTGGAACTTCCTACTGCACTCCCAAGTGTTGAACTCCCGACTGCACTGGAACTCCCGACTGCATCAACTGTACTCAAAACTGCGGCACTCTCCACCGCACTCCCGTTGGTCGCATGCAATTCTGAAGTGTGCAACTTTGTATCCATCTTAGCAACTGCTTCACTATGAACATTATCCTCCTCCTCGTCCTTGCGGCCAGGGTTCGATGCCGCAGCATCAGCTGAACTCCAAACCGCGGTACTCCCAACTGCAGAACTCCCAGCTGTTGAACTCCCAACTGCATCAACAACTGCATCAGCGGAACTCCGAACTGTGGAACTTCCTACTGCACTCCGAACAGTGGAACTCCCGACTGCGCAGGAACTCCCAACTGCAGAAGCATCACCCTGATCAGCGCGCACTCGATGACACTCCTCCTTCTCCTCCTTACCAACAAAGAGAACACAAAGATCAGTCTGAGTCCCACACTCAATGTGAACACAGGGATCTGTCTGAGTCCCACAATCGGAACACTGCGAACACAAAGAGTTGCCAGCCAATTCAACAGCATCCATATCAGTCAGTGTTCCACAAGTGTCCTCAACCCATTCCTCTTCCTCAGAATCGTCCGAACAAAAATTCCGATAATATCTGGGCGCGCAAATGCCCGCGCGAACAAGGCACGACGAATCTGGCCCCCGAGCCGTGGACCACAAACGATATCTGGTACGTTTCGCCCTCAGGCGGCGCAACTTCGATTGAGAAACTTTGACACCATGCCCATACAGCTGGTCTCGCCCACGCAGGCAAGACTCACCTCCGTACGAAGGGCGAACACGGCAATATAGATCACTAACACACACTTCGACCGTAGACAAACGAGCAGACAAACAAGCGAGAAACTCGGAAGTAAACAGCGCCGTATCTGTCCAATCTAGAGCAACAAAATCCGCGCCTGACAATTCCGATGACACAAACTCCATATATAAAACGTGGACTCGCTCAACAAAAAGAAAGCAAATCACAAGCAATAACAAGATGGACAGTTGAGTACGATACGTGTGCATGCACAAAAACCCGTCCGCACAATGCGGCTCGAGGAGGCCCCCAACGGGCCAGGTCGCCGCTGAGCTCCCCGAGGAGGGACAGCAGCAACCTGGTCACCGCCGGGAACCTCGTAGAGCTCCTTGCACTGGTAAGAGTGCTCAGAATCGAAGTAGAGTAACAAAATTGAGATGTTCATAAAATCTTGATTTTAAGATTTTTTTGATGTTCATATTAGCTCGGTTCCGGGAAGTCAACTCATGATGAAATGCATCATGACAGCTGAGCTGCTCTCAGAATGAAGCTTGCATGCACATGCTCAGCGTAAAAAACTGCTTTCTTAAAATAAATGGTAACATATTCCTCGAAACTTAGCAAAACCGACCAAAAGTTATCACTTTGTCCGCCCGGGCCGGGTGGGCCAACTAGCTCCACCCCGCGCCGGAATTCCTCTAGCTCATCGATGTCGAAGAGCTCTACGAGGTACTAGCTAAAGAAAGCTCTACGAGTTACTCGGAGCCGGCGGTAAACCGTCAACCAGGTTACCGCCGGGACCCTAATGACCAAGGCATTTCCTAGATAACAGACGAAAACGTTCGTGAACATGAACTTAAACTGGAGAAATGTTATTCTTGGGTTTTACGCAACGTCGGTTCCTCCTCGTCTTTTGATAGAAACAATGCAGCTAAAGCATCATCGAACGCGCCATGATCGACTGCACAGAATAGAAATCTTGATTCCCAAAACGAATTCAAAATCTCTCACAATCTTTGAAAAACCGACCCCAAGTCACCACATTGTCCGCCCCGGCCGGGTCGGCCAACTAGCTGAACCCCGCGCCGGAACTCCTCTTGCTCATCGATGCCGAAGAGCTCTACGAGGTACTTGGTAGCGTCCATTTGGTAGCGTCCAAAACTGGGATCCCGCGGTAAACCGTCAACCAGGTAACCGCCGGGAGCCTCGTAGAGCTCTGTTCTCGCGCGGCGCTGCTCGAAACACCAAGCGTGGATAAAAAAAATCGAAAATACGTTTTTGTTCCCCAACCATCCTGTGGTGTTGGGTCCTCGTTTTGAAGAACGGTGCCCCGCGTCTCCTTCCTCCTTCCTCCTCCTCCACCTCCCTCCTCCCCCTCTTCCCTGCGTTTCACCCACCCAGCACAGCGTTTCGTGGCCCCACAGGGAGCTCCACCGAAGGCCCCATGGCTGCCGTCCGCATGCGTCCCGCACACCCATTTCGGCACACCCCTCACACGTTTCGTGGCCCCACAGGGAGCTCCACCGAAGGCCCCAGTGCTGCCGTCCGCATGCGTCCCGCACTCCCATTTCGGCACACCCCTCACACGTTTCGTGGCCCCATAGGGAGCTCCACCGAAGGCCCCATGGCTGCCGTCCGCATGCGTCCCGCACACCCATTTCGGCACACCCCTCACACGTTTCGTGGCCCCACAGGGAGCTCCACCGAAGGCCCCAGTGCTGCCGTTCGCATGCGTCCCGCACACCCATTTCGGCACACACCTCACACGTTTCGTGGCCCCATAGGGAGCTCCACCGAAGGCCCCATGGCTGCCGTCCGCATGCGTCCCGCACACCCATTTCGGCACACCCCTCACACGTTTCGTGGCCCCACAGGGAGCTCCACCGAAGGCCCCAGTGCTGCCGTCCGCATGCGTCCCGCACACCCATTTCGGCACACCCCTCACACGTTTCGTGGCCCCATAGGGAGCTCCACCGAAGGCCCCATGGCTGCCGTCCGCATGCGTCCCGCACACCATTTCGGCACACCCCTCACACGTTTCGTGGCCCCACAGGGAGCTCCACCGAAGGCCCCAGTGCTGCCGTCCGCATGCGTCCCGCACACCCATTTCGGCACACCCCTCACACGTTTCGTGGCCCCATAGGGAGCTGCACCGAAGGACCATGGCTGCCGTCCGCATGCGTCCCGCACACTCATTTCGGCACACCCCTCACACGTTTCGTGGCCCCACAGGGAGCTCCACCGAAGGCCCCAGTGCTGCCGTCCGCATGCGTCCCGCACACCCATTTCGGCACACCCCTCACACGTTTCGTGGCCCCATAGGGAGCTCCACCGAAGGCCCCCATGGCTGCCGTCCGCATGCGTCCCGCACACCCATTTCGGCACACCCCTCACACGTTTCGTGGCCCAGGGGACTCCACCGAAGGCCCACGTGCTGCCGTCCGCATGCGTCCCTCACACCCATTTCGGCACACCTCACACGTTGGGCCCATAGGGAGCTCCACCGAAGGCCCCATGCTGCCGTCCGCATGCGGCACACCCATTCGGCACACCCCTCAAAGTTTCGTGGCCCCACAGGGAGTCCACCGAAGGCCCCAGTGCTTCCGTCGCATGGGCCCGCACACCCATTCGGCACACCCTCACACGTTTTCGTTGGCCCCATAGGGAGCTCCACCGAAGGCCCCATGGCTGCCGTCCGCAGCGTCCCGCACAACCATTTCGGCACACCCCTCACACGTTTCGTGGCCCCACAGGGAGCTCCACCGAAGGCCCCATGGCTGCCGTCCGCATGCGTCCCGCACACCCATTTCGGCACACCCCTCACACGTTTCGTGGCCCCATAGGGAGCTCCACCGAAGGCCCCATGGCTGCCGTCCGCATGCGTCCCGCACACCCATTTCGGCACACCCCTCACACGTTTCGTGGCCCCACAGGGAGCTCCACCGAAGGCCCCAGTGCTGCCGTCCGCATGCGTCCCGCACACCCATTTCGGCACACCCCTCACACGTTTCGTGGCCCCATAGGGAGCTCCACCGAAGGCCCCATGGCTGCCGTCCGCATGCGTCCCGCACACCCATTTCGGCACACCCCTCACACGTTTCGTGGCCCCACAGGGAGCTCCACCGAAGGCCCCAGTGCTGCCGTCCGCATGCGTCCCGCACACCAGGTGTGTGGCGTGCCGACATGGGCGTCGCGGCGCGCGGGCGCTGCCGTCGGGGTTCCCAGGGAAGCCCCCTGCAGAGGCGACGCTCAGAGTCACGAGTACCGAGAGTCACGCAGACCCAAACTGTTCACAGTCGTATACATACATTTACACTGGGCGTATCCATGCACGCATTCATGCGAATAGAATCAATCGCGCGCAGATTCATTCATAATCAGACTCGCTCGCGATCCGACTCGCACGCGCTCAAGCTTTCATATTCGGACCTATCGTCTTCGTTCGTGTTGTGTACACTGCCACGCATTTCGGCACACCCCTCATACGGCTCGTGGCCCCATAGGGAGCGCCACCGAAGAAGATATTCACAATTGCGGTACTCTCAACTGCATATGGTTGGGTCCTTCGCCCGGCTAATTATTAAACTTATCAAAAAAAAAAACGACGCTGTTTTCACCATGGGGCGTTCGAGTCTGCACGCTTACCCCCGTCGCGAGGCAGTCGCCTAAAAGATGCAGCCCGGCGGCGAAGCGGGCGGTCCTGCATGCCCTCGCGTCGCGCGAGTGGCCACGGTCCGCCTTCGTTTGGGCGCCGCCTGGCGAAATGACTGGCCTTCGTGCGTCCACACATTCGGCGCGCCTGCCCCTGTCGCGAGGCAGGTGCCTCAAGGACACAGCCCGGCGGCAGGGCTGGCGGCCCTGCACATTCTCACGTCGAACCGATGACTTGGGTATGCCCCCATTTTGGAAAATGGCTGGCGGCAGTACCAGGTATCGCGCATCGACAGATTATGCGCGCTCGCTGTCGTCGCGAGGCAGTGCCTTAAGACCTTAAGAACACTGCGTGGCGGCAAGGCCAGCAGCCCTGCACGGTTTCACGTCTCTCCCGTCCCTCCCGTCCCCACGGTTCGTCTTTTTGTTTGGACACTGTCTGGCGGCAGTGTTCGCGTGCACCCGCAAGACTGCAGGCTTGTCCCCGTCGCGAAGCACTTGCCTCAAAGACACAGCCTGGCGGCAAGGCGGGCGGTCCTGCGCGTTCGCGCGTCTCTCCAATCGCCGCGCTTCGTTCTCCTTCGGGCGCTGGCTGGCGGCAGTGCTGGCTGGCTTGCGTGCGTCGGCAAACTCGACGCGCTTGCCACTGTCGCGAGGCAGAGGCCTTCGGCCGGCCTGCAGGCGGCGTCACGGACTGCCGCCCCGGCCTCCACCACGTCGCAGGGTGCGCGCTTAAGCTCCGGGGGAGGGGGAGGAGGAGGAGGAGGAGGAGGAGGAGGAGGAGGAGGAGGAGGAGGAGGAGGAGGAGGAGGAGGAGGAGGAGGAGAGGAGGAGGAGGAGGAGGAGGAGGAGGAGGAGGACGAGGAGGAGGGGGAGGAGGAGGAGGAAGCGGAGAAGGAGGAGGAGGACACACGCCGGCGGCAAGGCTGGCGGTCCTGCGCGCCCTCGTGTCGCCCCTGTTGCCGTGGCTCGCCCCCTCTCGTGCGCTGCCTGGCGGCGGCGACGGCTCGCCTCGCACGCCCGCAGATGTTACGCGCTTCCGTCGCGGGGCAGTCGACTCAAGGACGCAGCCCGGCGACAAGGCCGACAGTCCTGCACGTGAGATTTACCCTGGCACTCACAATGTTTCCTCTCGGCGCTGCCTGGCGGCAACGCCACCTTGCGTGCATCCGTAGATGCTGCGCGCTTGCACCCGTCGCGGGGCAGGTGCCTCAAGGGCGCTACTCCAAGGCACGGCTGGCGGTCTTGCGCGCTTTCACGTCGAACCATTACCAAGATTAGTCTCCTACTGGACGCCGTCTGGCAGCAATGCTGGATCTCGTGCGTCCGCAGATTTGCATGTGTACCCCGTCGCGGAGCAGTCGCCTCAAGGACGCAACCTGGCGGCAAGGCCGGCAGTCCTGCACAACCGCATCTTGCTTGTGCTCGCTGTTTGTTCCCTGTGGGCGCTGCCTGGCGGCAGGGCGAATGCGCAAGCGTTCGCCGATTCTGCGCGCTGGCCCCCGTCGCGAGGCAAGTGCCTCAAGGACCCGGCCCGGCCGGCGGGCGGCCCTGCACACTCTCACTAGACAAGCGCGTTCCATGACTCGCAAAGCAATTGCTCGAAGATAGCATGGCCGTGGGGAATTCACGATACATTACATCGCGACGCAAACTTTGTGTGTGTGTGTGTGTGTGTGTGCGTGTGTGTGTGTGTATGTATGTCTGTGTGTCTGTGTGTGTGTGTGTGCGTGTATGTGTGTATGTGTGTGTGTGTCTGTGTCTGTGTGGGTGTTCGGACGCTTGCGAGTGGGCATGTCGTGGAGCGCGTTCTGTGACTCACGTCGCTCTGCTACTGAGGTTCGTCCCTTCTTGGACGCTGGCAGGCGGCAGCGCCAGCCATCGTGCGTCCGCAGACTTTGCGCGCCTGCCCCCGCCGCGAGGCTGCTGCCTCGAAGGCGCAGCGCGGCGGCCCTGCACATTCTCACGTCGATCGAGCCGATACCCATGGTTCGTCTCCTTGCTGTCGGGTCGGGCGAAAGGGGGGGATAGCAAAGGGGGGGTTTGAGAATCAGCTCGCGTAGCTGATTCTCCCGGCGCCTCTTGGCGCCGGAGGCGCCCATGTATCAAGGAGTGGGCCCCTCGGAGAGGCCGAAACCAGCTGCATGCAGCAAATTTCGTAACCCCCCCTTTCCCAATCCCCTTTCGTGCATCACCAGATAGTGCACGCTTCCCCCCGTTGCGAGGCCGTTGCCCCGGGGACACAGCCCGGCGGCAAGGCCAGCGGTCCTGCGCGCCGTCACGTCGACAGGCCACCCAAAGGCTCGTCCCCTTTCGGACGCTGGCTGGCCGCAGTGCGGGCCATAGTGCGTCCGCACACTATGCGCCGCGGGGACACAGCCTGGCGGCAAGGCCGGTGGTCCTGCACTCTCTCGCGTTTTCCTGATTCAAGCGGGTCGCCTCCTCTGGGACGCTGCCTGGCGGCAGTGCCGACTTGCGAGCATTCGCTGAATTCGGGCGCTTGCCCCCGTCGCGAGGCAGATGCCCCGAGAATACTGCCAGGCTGCACTCCTCGACGGAGTGCGCTTGTGAATGTTGCTGTTCGGCCCTCTTGGCCGGGGCTAACTCGTGGGCCGCTCGCCCGGACGACGTTGCACTTGCACGGCGATCTCCCTTCTTCCCCTCCGCCCTCCACGCCGCGCAAAGATCCGCCACCATTCCGCTGGGCACGGAGCGGGGGTGTCCGCAGGTCCCGGGCCCAGTCCTCCGAGCCGCAGTCTCTCTCCGGAAGGGTCTTCAAAACGGGCATGGGCCCCGAACCGCCAGACCTGCCCGGGCCCCAAGGGGCTCCCAAGACGGCCCAAGAGCCCTCCAAGACGCCCAACGAGGCCCCAAGAGGCCTCCCGAGAGGGCTCCAAGAGGCACATATCATTGAGTATCCTTAGGTCTTTGAAGGATTTTGGCGTTCTCGCCTTTGCGGCTTCTCGAAGCTCCACGACACCCCTTGAGGCCCCCAAGATCGCCACAAGAAGGCCCCAGAGGCCCCCAAGAGGGCCCCACGACGGCCCCCGGAGGCGCCCCAGACGGCCCAAGAGAGCCCAAAGACGGCCCCCAGAGGGGGCCCGGATGGGGAACCCGAACGGACGCCCCGAGGGGCCCGGAGGAGGAGGAGGAGGAGGAGGAGGAGGAGGAGGAGGAGGAGGGGGGGGAGGGGGAGGGGGAGGAGGAGGAGGAGGAGGAGGAGGAGGAGGAGGAGGAGGAGGAGGAGGAGGAGGAGGAGGAGGAGGAGGAGGCCCTAGGAGGCCCCCAAGAGGCTCTTCAAGAGGCTCTTCCAAGGGTCTCCCATGCTGCTCCCACGAGGCCCCCGAGAGCGCTCCGAGGCGACCCGAAGAAGCCTCCCCGAGAGCCCTGGCCCACAGCCCAAGAGCACGGTGGCGAAAGAGGCCGAAGGGGCCACTGCGGCAGGCTCGCGTCGTGTCGACGTCGGCGGTGGCGTCTGACGCCGCGGGGATCGTTCGACCTTGAACGATCGACCGTTTCCGAGGCGTCGGATCGTTCAACATCGATCGGGGGCCACATGCGAACCCTACCCCTACCCCCCACGATTTTTGAGGAGGAGGGTGGGGTTCACTTCGCTCGGGAGCTCCCGGACGTAATGAACCCCACCCTCCCCCTCAGAAATCGTGGGGGGTAGGGGTAGGGTTCGCATGTGGCCCCCTAATCGACGGATTCTGGGTCGCCAGCGGCGTTCAACCTTGAACGCTGGCGGCGGAGTCGTCGCCGGTCGACATGACGCGAACCTACCGCAGACAGGTCGGAACAGCGCAGCCGTGGAAGTCATGGTCGCCAACTGACCGCGGCGGCAGTTGGCAGACAATCCTGCCTCTGTCTTCGAGCCTACCCTGTGACACAGCTGGGTGTCGCGATCTTGGACTCATTCGTGCTATTTGCCTGTCAGTGTAAACGTCTGCCCCTCTGTAGTGCGCGCGCGTGAATGCAGCGAGGGTGTCGCCACGCACACGCTTTCAGATGGTGCGGGCGTGAGGCTGAGGAATAACCTCCCGAATTGCCACCCATGGTGATTTTCCCCCCAGGAACAAGCAGCCAGAATTCTGGGCGCGCTGGCCCATCTGTTATCGAATGTGCGCGCCGTCGGCAAGAGCTCCCACGCAGTATTCTGTCAAACAGTTCTATCGCTGATCGACCGGGATCCCAGCCCGACCCCCGACCACAACCCCAAAGTACAGTTGGCCTGGCGAAGGGCCCAACCATATGCAGCTGTGAATAGCGTTGTTATGAGTATCGCCTTGGGTGGACCTTCTTCTGTTGGCACGAAACGCGTGGATGGTGTGCAGAAATGGGGCGGGGCCGCCATGCGAGCGCTGCCAACGGGGTCGTGGTCCCGATGGGGCCACTAAACGTGTGAATGGTGTGCGCCGAACTAGGTGGCGGGGACGCATGCGAGCTGCGACACTGGGACCTTCGGTGGAGCTCCCTACGGAGCCACGGAACGTGTGAAGGGCGTGCCGGAACGTGTGGCGGGGACGCATGCCGGCAGCGCCACTGGGGCCTTCGGTGGAGCTCCCTGGGGCCGCGAAGCGCGTGAGGGGGTGTGCCGACATGGGTGGCGGGGGCGCATGCGGGGTGCGCCACTGGCCCTTCGGTGGATCTCCCTGAGGGGCCACGAAGCGTGTAAGGGGTGTGTCGGCATGGGTGGATGGGATGCATGCGGGCTGCGCCACCGGGGCCGTCGGTGAAGCTAGCTCCCTATGGGGCCGCGCAAAGTGTGCGCGGTATGCCGACAGGAGTGGCTGGGACGCATGCGGGCTGCACCACTGGGGCCTTCGGTGGAGCTCCCCCGTGGGTCACGAAACGTGTGTGGTGTGCCGAAATGGTAGGCTGATGCGGAAAGCAGATGCACGCAGGGGAGGGGGGAGGAGGAGGAGGAGGAGGAGGAGGAGGAGGAGGAGGAGGAGGAGGAGGAGGAGGAGGAGAGCAGGAGGAGCAGGAGGAGCAGATGAGGAGGAGGAGCAGGATGAGGAGGAGGAGAAGGAGCAGGAGGGAGGAGGAAAAAGGACGAGGAGGAGGAGGGGAGGGAGGAGGAGGAGGAGGAGGAGGAGGAGGAGGAGGAGGAGGAGGAGGAAGAGGAGGAGGAGGAGGTGGAGGTGGAGGTGGAGGAGGGGGAGGAGGAGAGGAGGAGGAGGAGGAGGAGGAGGAG
Source organism: Prorocentrum cordatum (assembly GCA_963575745.1). Classification (NCBI taxonomy): domain Eukaryota; class Dinophyceae; order Prorocentrales; family Prorocentraceae; genus Prorocentrum; species Prorocentrum cordatum. Next base: position 11,902 of record CAUYUJ010003628.1, read on the forward strand.
GAGGAGGAGGAGGAGCAAGGAGGAGGAGGAGGAAAAAGGAGGAGGAGGGAGGAAAAAGGAGGAGGAGGTGGTGGAGGGAGGAGGAGGAGGAGGAGGAGGAGGAGGAGGAGGAGGACGAGGAGGAGGAGGAGGAGGAGGAAGAGGAGGGAGGAGGGGGAGGAGGGGGATGAGGAGGAGCAGGAGCAGGCGCAGGAACAGGAGGAGAAGAGAGGAGAGGGGCGCTGTCTCTTCACAACGAGGACCCAACACCACACGATGGTTGGGAAAAACACCGTGTATTAAATAGCTGCTGCTCCTCCTCCTACTCCTCCTCCTGCTCCTGCTCCTCCTCCTCCTCCTCCTCCTTCGCGGCCTGCTGCTGCTCCATCCGGTTATCTAATAATTAACTGGATTAAACAGCCAACTGTCCAACTCGTCTCTAGTTCCGAGAATCATGTCAGCGTGGCAAACGAAACGAGTTATCACAACTATGCAAGTCTAGGCTGGCGATCTGCCTTGTGGGCCATTGTGTGAACGACTCGGGGCCTCTTGGGGCCCTCTGGAAGCCTTCCTGAGAGTATCAGGTTTCTACATGAAGATCTATACTGTTGATTTCACTTGTGGGTCATCCTGTGACCGCCCTGGGGGCCCTCTTGGGCGCCTCCTGCGGCCTTCCTGCGACTCTAGCGGGTGCCTGGCCCAGATCGAGATCGTTCTGTGGTCTGGACCACAGCCCCAGGCCATTCGCACCATCGGGCCACGTGCCCTTCAAGGTGGTGAGCCCAGGAAACTGGGACCACTAACGGGGTCAAGACGCCCCTCAGCCAAGTTACCTCAAGTCCTCTTCTTCCTCCTCCTCGTCCTCCTCGTCCTCCTCGTCCTCCTCCTCCTCCTCATCCTCCTCCTCCTCCTCCCCCTCCTTCTCCTCGATCCTCCCCCCTCGTCGTCCTCCTCCTCCTCCTCCTCCTCCTCCTCCTCCTTTTCCTTCTCCTGCTCCTGCTCCTCCTCCCTCTCCTCGACAATTACTCAATATGAATACTACTCTCCCTCTTCCCCTGATGACGTCTTTGGAGTAGCCGCCCCCCCCCCCCTGCGTATTGTTTTTTTACACGCAGGTTTCCCCGGAGTTGGGTTTTCGCCTGCATTTTTTCCAAAATGCTGCTCTCGCTGAGGCGCCGGCCTCATTTTCGGGCCCCGCTCGTTCCGAATCGCGCTCCCGCTGCAGCGCTGGCCTCATTTCCGCCGGCGCCTGCACGCCCGAGCAGGCGCCCGGGCCGGCACTCGGGCCGGGTCTGGAACTGGTTCCGGCCGGCGCCGGAAAATCGAGTTCCGAGGCGGCGCCCAAAAAAGGACATTTCTATATACACATTTTTCTTTTGAAAATGCTGAATTACTGCTTCCGGCGCCCGGGAGGCCTCCTCGGCCGATTCCGACGCCCGGGCCGGCGCCCGAGCCGGCGCCCGGGCCGGACGCCCGAGCCGGCGCCCTGGCCGGCGCCCAGGCCCGGTCCGGAGCTGGTTCCGGCCGGCGCCGAAAAATCGAGTTCCGAGGCGACGCCGAATACAGGCCATTCCAATACACATTTTTCTTTTGAAAATGCTGAATTTCTGCTTCTGGCGCCCGGGAAGCCTCCCGGGCCGATTCCGGCGTGCTTCCGCTCGTTCCGAATCGTGCTCCCGCTGCAGCGCGGGCCTCATTTCCGCGCTTCCGCTCGTTTCGACTCGTGCTCCCGCTGCAGCGCTGGCGTCATTTCCCGTGCCATGCCACGGCATGCAATGCAATGTTAGGTTCATACTACGCTTCGCGGTGCTCTTCTACGCCATGCCATGCCGTGCTCTACAATGCATCGCGTACCCTTTCGGGATCATTGCCCTGCTCGACATCCGACTGTGCGAGTAGAGAGGGGATCTGCGCCATGGTAAGGGATGGGAGGGAGGGGTAGGATGCCAGATATGACGCGAGCGCACCGAGCTTGATCCACCCCCTCCTCCTCCTCCTCGATCCCCCCCCTCGTCGTCCTCCTCGTCCTCCTCCTCCTCCTCCTTCGCGGCCTGCTGCTGCTCCATCTCCCGCACGTGCGCGTACATTTCCTGCGTAGCGCACGCGCTCCGCGGCCGCGGCCGCCGCGGCCGCCGTCGCCGCTGTCGCGTCGCCTGTGGCCCCCGCCCTCCTCGCCAAGGGAGGGGGGGCAGAGGCGGAGGGGGAGGGCTAGTGCAGGGGCCGCCGAGGAGACGTCCGAGCCAGGGGCCCCTCGTCTGAGGGTCTCTTCGGGGTGAGTGTGCCCCTTTCTCAGTTTTTGCCGTCGCCGCCGTCGTCGTGGGTCGCTGGACGGTACAGACAGCGATGACTCCCGCAAGGCCGACACCTTTTTTGTCTCTCTCTTCTCTCTCTCTCTCTCCCTCTTTCTTTGCAGGCTGGATGCTGCTTTCTCTCGGATTGGCGGGATCCCATCATGATCGCAGAAGGTGTCGCAGAGAACGGAAACGTCCGAACCACCCAAATCGACCAATAAGAACGCATGGAACGGCTGCACGGGGATGCAACCGTGGCGGCTCCGAGGCGGAGGAGCCACCTGGCATGCCGCGACCCCTGCCCTCGGCATTCGGTCGGCCATGTCTTCCTACAGGCGGGCCTTGAAAGAAAACTGGAGAAGTTTTAAGACACAGCCAAGACTAATCAAACGAGCATGGGAAAATCGTCACCGGACTATGTCTTACTATCCTCAACGTGGCCCGAATACGCAAATTTCGGGTTTGGATGGGGGGGGGGGCACGGGCTCCACACGTGTGTTTCAACGCTCCCCGGTGCCCCCCCCACCAAGGAATGGAGGGCACTGGCCACGAAGGACATCGCGCCGCAAGCCTTAAGTCGGGCCTGTCCCCCTACAGGGGGATTTTCGACGAAAAAAATTATCCTGGCGAAGGACCCAACCATATGCAATTGTGAATAACGCTTTGTGGGTGCCGCTTTCGGTGGGGCTCCTTATGGGGCCAGGAAAGGCGTGCCACGAAACGCTGTCCTGGGCGTACGGGACGCATGAGGGCGGTAGCGCTGGGGCATTCGGTGGAGCTCCCTATGGGGCCACGAAACGTGTGAGGGGTGTGCCGAAATGGGTGGTGGAACCGCATGCGAGCGCAGCCACTGGAGCGTTCGGTGGAGCTCCCTATGGGGCCACGAAACGTGTGAGGGGTGTGCCGAAATTGGTGCGGCGCCGCCATGCCAACGCAGTCACTGGGGCCTTCGGTGGAGCTCCCTATGGGGCCACGAAACGTGTGAGGGGTGTGCCGAAATGAGTGCGGCGCCGCCCGGTGGAGCTCCCTATGGGGCCACGAAACGTGTGAGGGGTGTGCCGAAATGGGTGCCCCCCCCCCCCCCCCGGCGCCCGCATGCCAACGCAAGGCAGTGGGGACTTCGGTGGACGCTCCTATGGGGCACGAAGGTAGTGGAGGGGTGCACTGTGCCGAAATGGGTGGTGGGGAGGCATGCGAACGCAGCCACTGGGGCCTTCGGTGGAGCTCCCTATGGGGCCACGAAGAGTGTGAGGGGTGTGCCGAAATGGGTGGTGGGGAGGCATGCGAACGCAGCCACTGGGGCCTTCGGTGGAGCTCCCTATGGGGCCACGAAACGTGTGAGGGGTGTGCCGACATGGGTGGTGGGGAGGCATGCGAACGCAGCCTCTGGGGCCTTCGGTGGAGCTCCCTATGGGGCCACGAAACGTGTGAGGGGTGTGCCGAAATGGGTGCGGCGCCACCATGCCAACGCAGCCACTGGGGCATTCGGTGGAGCTCCCTATGGGGCCACGAAACGTATGAGGGGTGTGCCGAAATGGGCGCGGCGCCGCCATGCCAACGCAGCCACCATGGGAGCCTTCGGTGGAGCTTCCCTATGGGGCCACGAAGCGGTGAGGGGTGTGCCGAAATGGGCGCGGCGCCGCCATGACAACGCAGCACTGGGCCTTCGGTGGAGCTTCCTATGGGGCCACGAAACGTGTGAGGGGTGCCGAAATGGGTGCGGTGCCGCCATGCGAACGCAGCCATTGGGGCCTTCGGCTGAGCTCCCTATGGGGCCACGAAACGTGTGAGGGGTGTGCCGACATGGGTGCGGTACCGCCACGCGAACGCAGCCACGGGGGCCCTCGGTGGAGCTCCCTATGGGGCCACGAAGCGTGTGAGGGGTGTGCCGAAATGGGTGCGGTGCCGCCATGCGAACGCAGCCACTGGAACCCTCGGTGGAGCTCCCTCTGGGGACACGAAACGTGTGAGGGGTTATGTGGACGACGAACATCGGCGCGCCATGCCAAAGCAGCCACTGCCTAGGGACTTCGGTGGAAGTTCCCTATGGGGCCACGAAACGTGTGAGGGGGGTGTCGCCGAATGGTGCGGCGCGCCATGCACCGCAGTCAATGGGCTTCGGTGGAGCTCCCTAAGGGGCCACGAAGCGTGTGAGGGGTGTGCCGAATTGGGTGTGCGTGACGCATGCTGGCGGCAACACTGGGGCCTTCGGCGGAGCCCCCCATGGGGCCACGAAACGTGTGAGGGGTGTGCCGAATTGGGTGTGCGTGACGCATGCGGGCGGCAGCACTGGGGCCTTCGGTGGAGCTCCCTATGGGGCCACGAAACGTGTGAAGGGTGTGCCGAATTGGGTGCGGTGGGCCGTTTGCCAACGCAGCCACTGGGGCCTCGGTGGAGCTCCCTAAGGGGCCACGAAACGTGTGAGGGGTGTGCCAAATTGGGTGCGGCGCCGCCGTGCCAACGCAGCCACTGGGGACTTCGGTGGAAGTCCCTATGGGGCCACGAAACGTGTGAGGGGTGTGCCGAAATGGGTGCGGCGCCGCCATGCCAACGCAGTCACTGGGGCCTTCGGTGGAGCTCCCTAAGGGGCCACGAAACGTATGAAGGGTGTGCCGAAATTGGTGCGGCGCCGCCATGCCAATGCAGCCACTGGGGCCTTCGGTGGAGCTCCCTATGGGGCCACGAAACGTATGAGGGGTGTGCCGTGATAGTGGGAGGAGGGAGGGGGGAGGAGGCGGAGGAGGAGGAATGAAGGAAGGAAGGAAGGAGAGGAGACGCGGGGCGCAGTCTTTTCAAAACGAGGACCCAACACCACAGGATGGTTGGGAAAAATATTCAAAAAACATATTCCCGAATTGTCAAACTTCGCCTGGCGAATGACCCAACCATCTGCAGTTGTGAATGCCGCAATTGTGCTGGGTGGTGGCGGACGCATGCGGGCGGTGCCACTGGGACCTTCGGTGGAGCTCCCTATGGGGCCACGAAACGCTGTACTGGGTGGGTGAGACGCGGTCAGCCAGGGCTGTGCTGCGTGGTGGCGGACGCATGCGAGCGGTGCCACTGGGACCTTCGGTGGAGCTCCCTATGGGGCCACGAAGCGCTGTTCTGGGTGGGCGAAGCGCAAGGAACAAGGGCTGTACTGGGTGGTGGCGGGAGCAAGCGGGCAGTGCCACTGGGACCTTTGGTGGAGCCCCCTATGGGGCCACGAAACGTGCGAGGGGTGTGCCAGAATGGTGTGTGGAACCGCATTCCAGCGCAGCCACTGGGGCCTTCGGTGGAGCTCCCTATGGAGCCACGAAGCGTGTGAGGGGTGTGCCGAAATGGGGGGTGGAACCGCATGCGAGCGCAGCCACTGCGGCGTTCGGTGGAGCTCCCTATGGGGCCACGAGACGTGTGAAGGGCGTGCCGAAAAAAAGGGGTGGAACCGCATGCGAGCGCAACCACTGGGGCCTTCGGTGGAGCTCTCTATGGGGCCACGAACCGTGTGAGGGGTGTGCCGAAATGGGGGGGGGAACCACATGCGAGCGCAGCCACTGGGGCGTTCGGTGGAGCTCCCCATGGAGCCACCCACGAAGCGTGTGAGGGGTGTGCCGAAATGGGGGTGGAACCGCATGCGAGCGCAGCCACTGGGGCGTTCGGTGGAGCTCCCTATGGGGCCACGAAACGTGTGAGGGGTGTGCCAGAATGGGGGGTGGAACCGCATGCGGGCGCAGCCACTGGGGCCTTCGGTGGAGCTCCCTATGGGGCCACGAAACGTGTGAGGGGTGTGCCAGAATGGGGGGTGGAACCGCATGCGGGCGCAGCCACTGGGGCCTTCGGTGGAGCTCCCTATGGGGCCACGAAACGTGTGAGGGGTGTGCCAGAATGGGGGGTGGAACCGCATGCGGGCGCAGCCACTGGGGCCTTCGGTGGAGCTCCCTATGGGGCCACGAAACGTGTGAGGGGTGTGCCAGAATGGGGGGTGGAACCGCATGCGGGCGCAGCCACTGGGGCCTTCGGTGGAGCTCCCTATGGGGCCACGAAACGTGTGAGGGGTGTGCCAGAATGGGGGGTGGAACCGCATGCGGGCGCAGCCACTGGGGCCTTCGGTGGAGCTCCCTATGGGGCCACGAAACGTGTGAGGGGTGTGCCAGAATGGGGGGTGGAACCGCATGCGGGCGCAGCCACTGGGGCCTTCGGTGGAGCTCCCTATGGGGCCACGAAACGTGTGAGGGGTGTGCCAGAATGGGGGGTGGAACCGCATGCGGGCGCAGCCACTGGGGCCTTCGGTGGAGCTCCCTATGGGGCCACGAAACGTGTGAGGGGTGTGCCAGAATGAGGGGTGGAACCGCATGCGGGCGCAGCCACTGGGGCCTTCGGTGGAGCTCCCTATGGGGCCACGAAACGTGTGAGGGGTGTGCCAGAATGGGGGTGGAACCGCATGCGGGCGCAGCCACTGGGGCCTTCGGTGGAGCTCCCTATGGGGCCACGAAACGTGTGAGGGGTGTGCCAGAATGGGGGGTGGAACCGCATGCGGGCGCAGCCACTGGGGCCTTCGGTGGAGCTCCCTATGGGGCCACGAAACGTGTGAGGGGTGTGCCAGAATGGGTGTGGGAGGGGGAGGAGGGGGGAGGAAGGGGAGGAGGAGGAAGGAGGAGGAAGGAACGCGGGGCGACGTCTCTTCAAAACGAGGACCCAACACCACAGGATGGTTGGGAAATGCTCCAATAATAGTCCCCAGACTATTTTTGGAATAGTTTCTGACTATTAAGATATTTGTTTTATTTTTTCGTCGACAATCCCCCTGTAGGGGGACACGCCCGTCTTAACGCAAGCGCTCTTCCCCTCCTCGCGCCACGCCCCGCGGAGCGCCCGCGCCCGCGCCCGCTCGCGGCCGCAGACGCCCCCCTCCCGGCCCGCGGGCCGCGCGCCCTCTCTCGGCGCTGCCTGCTCCGACGCGTCGCGAGGCCTGGGGGGGTGGGGCCTTCGGGTTTGGGGCTGGTTTAGGGGGGTGTGGCGGAGAAGGATGATCCTGCGGAGGAGGCGGCGAGGGATGAGGATGATGATGCTGCTGATGCTGCTGATGATGAGGATGATGACGATGAGGAGGATGACGAGGAGGAGGAGGAGGAGGAGGAAGATGATGATGATGACGATGAGGAGGAGGATGCTGATGCTAATGCTGATGCTGATGCTGATGCTGATGCTGATGCTGATGATGATGATGATGATGATGATGATGATGATGATGATGATGATGATGATGAGGTGAAGACGATGAGGAGGAGGAGGAGGAGGAGGAGGAGGAGGAGGATGAAGAGGAGGATGAAGAGGAGGAGGAGGAGGAGGAGGAGGAGGAGGAAGAGGAGTTGGAAATGGAGTTGGAGGAGGAGGAGGAGGAGTTGGAGTTGGAGTTGGAGTTGGAGTTGGAGTTGGATGAGGAGGAGGAGGAGGAGGAGGAGGAGGAGGAGGAGGAGGTGCAGTGGTGGGCGCATGCGCTTCAGGAGCGGGCGCCCCTGCGGGAGCGCAGGAGGAGCCTGCCGCAGGAGTCCCCGGGCGCCCTCGCGGGCGCCGCAGCTCCGCGGGACAGCGCGGGACGCTGTCGCCGACGCCGCCTCCAGGCGAAAAAAAGTCACCGGACTGAAAAAGGGCCCAGGGAGACGCAGATAGATACACAGACGTCCCAGGATTCCCAATAGATTACTTCCTCATCTTTTCGCAGAGTTTCTCACACTTCGTCTTCCCCCCATTTCCCATATTTTCCTATGTTCTCTGGGGAATCGACGATTCATTGTGTCTGTGTGTATTTTCTTCTCCTGACATATGGTGTCCCAAGGCGCGCGGCCAGCGCCGCCGACTGCCGTGCGGTAGCCGCGAGACCCTCTCGGGGATCCAATGGCCCGGGCCAATCTTGACCCCGGGCCAATCGGGCTTGGCAAGATCCCGCAACATCCTTCAGGATCCTGCAGGGTCCTGCACGCGAGCCCAGGTCGATGCACCCCTGGCATTGCAGGATCCTGAAAGATTTCGGGCCCCAGGGCCCCCTTTTCCTCGTCGTGATCCTCGTCGTGATCCTCGTCGTCGTCGTCGTCCTCCTCCTCCTCCTCCTCCTCCTCGTCGTCCTCGTCGTCGTCCTCGTCGTCCTCGTCGTCCTCGTCGTCGTCGTCGTCCTCGTCGTTGTCGTCGTCGTCGTCGTCGTCGGGTCGCCCCTGGACGGGGGGCCCCCTCGCCGGCCCGCCGGCCGCCCGTCCGCCGCGCGGCGCCTCCCTCCTGCGCTGTGCTGCTGAAGGGGCCCCAGGACACACAAATAAAGACACACAAACAAAACAATTCCCCAGATTTCCCTTATATTTTCTGGGTTCCTGTCTTCCCGCCCACTTCCCATATTTTCGCATATTTTCTGGGGAATTGCCGACTAATTGTGTCTGTGTGTTTTTTTCCCTCCTGAGTTGCTCCCTTCGTGCGAAAGGGCCACAGCCCCAGACAGGGTCGCGGCGTACAAAAAAAATCGGGGCGGACATTTTTTTTTCTGCGGTTTTCGGCCCCCGGGAGCCCTCGCCGGGCCGTCTCCCCTGCCAGAGGCTCCCGAGCTCTTTCTCTATCGTTTTTCCTCTTCTTCCTCTCGATGTCATCCTTGACTTCTTCCTTTTTTTTTTTTTTCTTTCTCTCTCTCTCTCTCTCTCTCTATCAATCTCTTTTCTCCTATTCCAACACATGTCGGAATTGATGGGGGTGAGATCGAAGTGGAACGGAGAGCCCCCCTACCGGGAAATCGGTTTCGGTTCCGTGTTCGTGCGTGCCGTGCGTGCGGGCGAGGCGAAGCTGCGTGGGCGGGCGAGAGGAAAGTCTCCTGTGGCTGAGGCGCGGCCAGACCAAATGATTCCCTTCCGGCAACCGGTGCCGCGCGGTGTCCCGCCGGTACCCCGCCTCCGGCTGAGGCGCGGCTGGACCAAATAATTCCCTTCCAGCGTCCGGTGCCGCGCGGTGTCCCGCCAGTGTCCCGCCGGTGTCCCGTCGTGTCCCGATGATGATGGTGATGATGATGTCGATGATGTTGATGATGCTGATGATGGTGATGGTGGCGATGATGATGGTGTCCCGATAATGATGATGATGATGATGATGATGATGAGGAGGAGGAGGAGGAGGATGACGATGTTGATGATGGTGATGATGATGGCGATTGGGGTGATGATGATGGTATCTCGACGATGATGATGTTGATGATGTTGATGTTGCCGATGATGGTGGTGTCCCGATGATAATGATGATGATGATGATGATGATGATGATGTTGATGATCCTGATGATGTTGATGATGGTGAGATGATGATGGTGATAATGATGATGAAGATGCTGATGATGATGGTGTCCCGATGATGATGGTGATGATGAGCATGATGATAATGCTGTTGGTGATGATGGTGATGATGATGAGGGTGTCCCGATGATGATGTTGATGATGATGACGATGACGGTGTCCCGAAGATTATGTTGATGATGGTGATGATGATATGATTATGGTGATCTTGATGGTGGCCCGATGATGATACTGATGCTGATGTTAATGATGGCGATGATGATGGTGTCCCGATGATGATGATGATGATGATGATGATGGCGATTCTGATAATGATGATGGTGACGATGATGATGGCGTCCCGATGATGATGATGATGATGTTGATGATGATGATGTTGCTGATGATGATGGTGTCCCGATGATGATGATGCTGATGATGATGATGTTGTTCATGATTGTTCATGATGGTGATGAGATGATAATGATGCTGATGATGATGATGGTGGTGTTCCAATGCAAATGATGGTGGTGTCCCGATGAGGATGGTGTTGATGATGATGATGATGATGATGATGATGGAGACGATGATGGTGTCCCGATGATGATGATGATGATGTTGATGATGATGTTGATGATGGTGATGATGATGCTGATGATGGTGTCCCGGTGGTGATGATGATGATGGTGTTGATGACGTTGATGACAATGATGTTGATGATGATGACGTTGATTGTGAGATTGATTGTAATATCGATAGTGATATCGATAGTGAGACCGAACGTGAGATCGATAGCGAGATTGATCGTGAGACCGATTGCGAGATCGATAGTCAGATCGATTGTGATATCGAATGAAATAGATCGAGTGAGATGGATTGTGGGCTCGATCGAGTGAAGTCGATCGAGCGAGACCGATAGTGAGATCGATATTGAGACCGATCGAGTGAGACGTTGGTCCCCCCCCCGAACCGCCTTATCACCCGAAGGGTGGTCGTATAGGTATTTATGTTGTTTTGGTCCCCCCTTTTGACCTCTTCCTCTCTTTCTTTCTTTCTCTCTCTCCCTCTCGCCCCCTCCCTTTTATCCTCATCTCTATATGTTTTAGCCGTTCTTACAAAGAGAACGAGCCGGGGAGAAGTTGGAGCCCCTCTAAATCAACCTTTGGTTCCGAACATGCTGGTTAAACGAAACAGCTCGCAGAAGAGAACGGGAACATGAGGAGGGGAGACAAGGCGAGAGGGGAAACGAGGGCGAGGGGAGAGTAGGGAGGAATATACATTTCAAATCAGATTCCATTAACGGTGGATCCGTGTGTAATAAGATTCTACTAGAGGTGAATCCAGATGTATCAGGTTTCTATTACAAGTGGATCCATATATACTGGGATTATATTTGAGGTGGGTCCATATGTACTTGGCTTCTATTAGGGGTGGACCCATATCTAAACGGATTCCATGACATGTGGACCCATCTCTAATCGGATTCCATTAGAGCTGAAACCATCTGTAATAAGATTATGTTGGAAGTGGATCCATCTCTAATGGGATTCCATGAGCGATGGATCCATGTCTGATCGGGTTCCATTAGGGCTAAATGCATCGGTCGTAGGATTCTATTAGAAGTGGAGCTATCTGTATGAGGACCCCACTAGAGATGGATCCATCTCTAATGCGATTCAATTAGGGGTGGATACATGTTTAAACGGCATCCATTGGAGGTGGGTCCATCTGTAATGGGTTCCCAGTCGAAGTGGATCCATTTCTGTTGGGGTTCCAACAGAGGTGTATTCATCTGTAGTGGGGTTAGGTTAGAGGTGGGCCCATCCCTGATAAGGCTCCATTAGAGGTGGATCTCACTGTGATATGATCCCATCCGGGGTGGGTCCATATTTAAAAAGATTCTAATAGAAGTGGACCCATCCCGAGTCGGATTCTATTGGAGGTGGGCCCATATGCAATCTGGTTCCATTAGGGGTGGAGCCATCTCTAATCGGATCCTACTACAGGTGTATCCATTTCAAACAAGATTAAAGTCGAGGTGGGTCCATCTGTACTATGGTTACATTAGAGGTGGATCCATCTCTGTTCGGATTCCATGACAGGTGGATCCATATGCACTATGTTTCAATTTGAAGTGGGCCCATCCCTCATACTATGCCAGTACTAATGGATCCAGCTGTACTCGAATCCAGTAGAGAGGGTTCCATATGTATCAGGATCGTATTCGAGGTGGATCCATATGTAGTAGGATTCTGTTAGAGGTGGGGCCATCTGTATTAGAAGTGTATGCATGTGTAGTAAGATCCTATTTGCGGCGGACCCGTTTGTACTAGGATCCCATTCGAGGTGGATCCATGTGTAATGGGATTATCTTAGAGGTGGGCCCATTTCTATTAGGAGCCCACCAGATGTGGATGCATGGCTAATCGGGTTCTATTAGAGAACAGCCCATCCCTAATCGGATTCTGTCCGAAGTGGATCCATATGCAATGAGATTATATTAGAGATGTGACCTCCTGCCACAGGGCCCTATTAGATGTGGATCCATCTGTAATAGGATTCTATTAGAGGTGGCTCCATCTTCAATCGGGTTCTATATGAGGTGGGTTCCATGTCTACCAGGATTCCATTCGAGGTGGGTTCATGTGTACTAGAATTCTATAGATTTGGATCAATATCTAATAGCACTCCATTGTAGGTGGAACCATCTCTAATAGGATTAGAATAGATGTGGGTCCACCTGTAATTAGAACCCAGTAAAGAAGCATCCACCTCTAACTGGTTTCTATCAGAGGCGGGTCCATCGCTAACAGGATTCTATTAGAGTTGGATCCATGTGTAAGGGGGTTCTATTGGAGGTGGGTCCATCTGTAAAGGGAGTCTAGTAGAGATGGATCCACCCGTAGCAGGATCTCGTTAGAGGTGGATCCATCCCTATCCATCTCTATTGGGATTCGATTAGGGGTGGATCTATATGTCATGGGCTTCTATTAGAGGTGGCTCCATCTGTAGTAGGTCTGAATAAAGGGGCGGATCCGTTCCTAGTCGGATACCATGAACGGCGGATCCATCTGTAGTAGAATTCTCTTTGAGGTGGACCCATATGTAGTGCGATTCTATTACAGGTGGATGCATGTGCAATGCGGCTCTATTTACTGGCGACACATATGTAACAAGACTACACTAGCTGGTGGATCCATGTGTAATAGGACCCCGTTAGAGGCGGATCCAGTCCACATCGGATTCCATTCGAGGTGGATCTGAATGGAATAACGTTATATTGGAGGTGGATCCATATGGAAGGGGTTTCTATTCGGGGTGGATACATCTGCAATGCGATTCTATTAGAGGTGGATCTATCTGCAATGTGATTATATTACAGGTGGACCCATCTCTAAACGGATTCCAGTACATGTGAACGCATTCCTAATGGGATTCTATCAGAGGTGGACTCATCGCTGATAGGATCCCATGAGAAGTGGATCCATCTCTAGTAGGATTCCATGAGATGGATCCATCTCTAATCGGACTCCATTATAGCTGAAATCGTCCGTAATAGGATTCTATTAGACGTGGACCCACCTGTACTAGGATCCCATTACAAGTGGATCCATCTCTAGTGGGATTCTATCAGAGGTGGATCCATGTCTAATCGGCTTCCATTGGATGTGGATCCATTTGCAATTGGTTCCCATTCGACGTGGATCGATCTCTGTTAGAATTCCATTAGAGGCGGGTCCATATGTAGTAGGATTTTATTAGAGGTGGACCCATCTCTGATAGGACTCCATTAGAGGTGGATCTCACTGTGATAGGATCCCAGTAGGGATGGATCCATCTCTATTCTGATCCCAGTAGACGTGGATCCATCTGTAATGCGCGTCTATTAGAAGTGGATCCATCTGTAATAGGATGAATTTAGAGGTGGATCAATATGTGAAGATGTTCTATGAGAGGCGGACCCATCTGTAGTGGGACTCTCTGTGAGGTGGATCCATCTGTAACATGAGTCTATTAGAGATGGAGCTAGGAGGAGTCGGCTTGCGGGGGGGGTCGGGCGCGCGGGAGGCGGGCGGAGGCGTCGCCGGCGCCCCGCGCCCCTGGGGGGCTCCATGTTGGATTTTCCAGGCTGCGCCAAGCGCGCGCGTGACTTGCCCGCGCGCTCGCGTTCGCGCAAGCGCATCCTAAGAAACTATGATTTGGATCGGAACCGGGCGACAACGGGCATGGGGCGCCTGTCAAGGCTGCTTCTGGGGGCGATTGCTGCTGGCTCGACACGCGCGATATGCATGTAACGACTTTTGGAAAACGGGCGCTGCGCCGTCCCATCCAACGCGGCAATGGCGCGGCCCGGGGCGTGCGACCGTCGCGGCACACGGCGGTCGACGTGACTGCGTGGGGCGCGCGATCGGCCGCGCGGTATTTGCGGGCCATTCGGCCGACGCTGCCGGGTCGCCCTCAAACAGCCCGCCAGGAATACGCAAATGCGCAATGCGCCAGCGCGCCGCCAGGATATCGCCCTGAAAACAACCTGTTCACTCTGAACGCCGACTGCGCGCCTCGCTGAACCAGCGAAGTCGCGCGGCGCGCCCGCGCCGCGGACCCGCCGCAATGAACTCGCGGGAAAAAGGCCTCTCTCCATGGGTTCTGGCACCGATTCTGGCCTACTTCCCCGTTCTGGCCGATTCTGGTTTCATCGCCGATTCCTCCTTAGATTCCGCATTGATTCCGTACTGATTCTTTTGATTCCGCTAGAATCAGGGGTCGCAGTTGTGCCGATTCTTTTGATTCCCCTGTGCCCTGGGGACCATCAGGCCGCGGCCCGAGCTCCCGCCTCGGCGGCGTGGTTTTTCCAGGAGCGCGGAAGAGTTTTGAAGGGGGGGGGGCGGGGGGGGGCGGAGCGATTTTTGGGGCGCATCGGGCGGCAGAGCCACAGATTGCCGGACCCAGTGCGCACGCCCAACATGGCAGGCGCGGGCGCGCGCGCGAGTTCTCGACCGTCGGCGCATCTGTAAGTTCATACCCCGCCCCGCGCGCGGGAATGGAAACGTGCGCTGCGGTTTCCAATTGAACGCGCGGCCGTCGCAACTGCATCGCATTGCTCAGCGCGCAAAGCGCGCGAGCAGCATGGGGGGCTTTGCGTTTTCGCATGAGAAGTGCGCGGAACCGAACCGAACGGTCGGCGGCGCCCGCTCCTGCGCCCAGCGCGAGGCCATCGCGTCAGCGCGGGGGGCTACAGGGGCCTGGGCCGTCGCCCTGGGGCGCGGGCACAGCGCGAGGCCCGCGCGGGTCTCTCGCGCCAAACATGCGCACCAAGGTCGGCCCGCCCGCCGGCTGGCCCTCGCGGGCGACGCGACGCCGGCGCCGACTGCGAGGCCGACTGGGCCCGGAGGATTCCTGAGAGTCCCGGGAAGGGGCAGCGGGCCGCGATGGAATCGGCGCGGTCGTTGGCGACCCCCCCGCGCCCGGCCCCCCCTGCAAGCCGACTAGATCCTAGATGGAGCCATCTGTAATCGGATTCTAGAATTAATCCCAATGTAATCCCCGTAAAAAAAGGAACCCTATTGAATCCTCCACAAAAGGAATCCCATTGGAATCCCACACGAAATGAATTCGATTGTAATGCGCCACGAACGGAATCCTTTTGTGGCGGCTGGCAAAGGTGGGGAATTCCGAAAGAGAAGGACAAAACAACAAAACATCTTTTTTGTTGTTCTCCACCCCACCCGCCGACAAACAAACATGTTTTTTTTATGATCTTCCCCCTCGGAGGTCCCCACTTTTGCTGGCCGCCACATAACGATTGCTTTTGTGGCGCATTACAATAAAGTTCCTTCTGTGCAGGATTCCATTCGGACCCCCCCCATTGCCGCCGACCGAAGAATAATAATAATATGAAGAGAAGAACCAGAAAACAACATGAAACACGAGAGAAATTATCCCAGTGCGACCCTACCTAGGAGTTGAAACCCCTAGGAAAGCAGCGTTAGTAGTAACAGTAACGCTAAGCTAAAGCTAAGCTAAAGCTAAGCCGCATATAAGCTAAAGTTAAGCTAAAGCTAAGCTAAAGCTAAGCTAAAGCTAAGCTAAAGCTGAGCAGCCGCTAAGCTAAAGCTAAGCTACAGCTAAGCTAAAGCTAAGCTAAAGCTAAGCTAAAGCCAAGCTTAAGCTAAGCTACAGCTAAGCTCAAGCTAAGCTAAAGCTAAGCTAAAGCTAAGCTGAACGCTGAGCGAAAAGCTAAGCGAAACGCAAAGCTAAAGCTAAGCTACAGCTAAGCTAAAGCTAAGCTAAAGCTAAGCTAAAGCTAAAGCTAAAGCTAAAGCTCCCAGGGGACTGGGGGGAACCGCTCCCAGGGGACTGGGGGAACCGCTCGGGGCGCTTTCCACTGCCCGGCCCCTTTAAGCTAGAGAGTAAGAACCCTTCTAGGCAGAGCCTAGGTAGGGAAAAACTCGAAAACCTATGGAAACAGAGTCGCCCCGCCGGCCCCCGGGGCTGTCAAAAAACGATTCGGGCTGGCAAACCAGCCCTGGGGAACGGGTCGGGACTTCCGGGAACGTCCTGAACAAATCAGGACGTCGCATGTCTGGGTCCCCGAAATAATGTCGAGCACCTGGGACACGTATCGCAACGGTGTCGAACGAGCATCGCCTGCCAGGGCCTGGCACGCGAACGCCCTCTCAAGTTTGGGCCATTCCTTCGTGCTCGAAGTTCCTCCGGGTGATCTAGGCTGAGGCAGGTTGGAACATCATACAGTGGAGGCCCGACCACAAGGAACCTTAAACAAGAAACCCAACCCCGAGACCCCAGGACGTCCATGTATTTCTGGTGTGGGAACGTCTCGCCTTCCATACAGTGCGGGCGCGGCCGCAAGAAACCCTCGCAAGAAACCCAACCCTGAGAACCCGTGCGCGAGGTGCACCTGAGGGGAAACCTGGAGCACCCTGAACGCAGCAGCTCCTTCAACGGCTGCGGGAAGTCACCGCGCAGCGCGAGGAGCGAAGAAACCCAGGATACCCTGACGAAAAACATATGGTTTCCTGATGCGCGCCCCCACTCCAGCAAAACCATCGAAACCCACGAAACCCAGGGCACCTTGGAGGCGAGCAGGGCGTTTCCTGGCATCAGCCTGGCATTGGCCTCCACTGCAGCTCTTGAGCAGGGGCCGGCCGCTCCAGCACTCCTCTGGGCCTGCCGCAGCGCGAGCGACGAGACACAGCAGGTCCTACGCGAGGTGACGTCGCGACCGAGTTCGAGCAGCCTGCTCCGGGGATTCCAACTTCTGGTCCAACTTGTGTAGTCCAAAACCCGGGTAGCAGGGCACCACACGGAGTGGGGGGCGAACCCTGGAATGGATACCTGAGCTTCCAAGCTCGCGGGAGATGCTTCAGGGAGCGATCGAAAGCATGCCTGGGAAGCCCGCAGGCTCACGCGGCGGCTTGCGCGGGCCGCCAGCGCGCCACGCTACATCGAAGACGACGGCGCATACGCGCGACCTTACGCGGGCAGCTTGCGCGCCAATGTCGGCGCAGACGGCCCCCTTCTCTTGCGTCGCTCACGTGCTCGTAAAACAAAAAGGATGCTCGAATGACAGAACCAATGTTCCCATGGCATGAAGCCGGCATTATGAAGCAGACCGGCCTCAAGCAGACATGCTCTAGGACCATGTCGTGCACACCACGACAGGTTCTTCGAACGCTCGTCGGGGGTCAAGCCAGGACTCCTCGCCACTGCTTGATCCGCCTCGCCACTCCTCGCCACTTCAGCGCCGCCGCCTGGGCGCTCGCCAAGCGGCAGGCGGAACCCGGCGCCGCGACCCCAGGGCTGATGCGCGATTGCCTGCTCGTCTGAGCGTGGCGTGCCTGCTTTCCTATGACCATCCGATGGGAATCCAATAAGATCCTATGAATCCCGTGAGAAGCCGACGAGCATCCTATGAAAATCCTATGACATCCCATGAGAATCCTATGAGAACGGGGCGGTGGCAGACCGTGAGGTGAACTCGGGATCCCCAATGACCTCACCGCACGGACCTCTCTCGGGGCGCGTTCTGACCAAAACTTCGAAGCGAATCCAGCGATGGCGACGAGGGCCTCCCATGAGGCCGAAAAAGGAGAAAACGGGCGAAGGGTAGCGATATTAGGTACCTTTTGCCCCTCTGAGCTTGAGGCCTATATCAGAACATTATTTGGGGGGCCTACGGCGATGGTCCTATTCGTAGCGTGTCTGTGATTTCGGGCCCTGCGAAACCGAAGCCGCTGACACGCTGAGCAGCGCAGGGGCGTACACGCGAAGTAGGGTCGGGTGCAACAACCCTCCAATATACACGCTAAGCACCAACCGCGCAGGGTACACGCTGAGTGCAGAGCACACAGCGTGTATAGGCACATTCCCGACTGCACGCTGTGAGTAGGACCATGACCGTACATGCAAGCTAGGACACCTCGCCAATGCCTGACGCCGCCAGCCGAGGAGGAGGAGGAGGAGGAGGAGGATGAGGAGGAGGAAAGCGGAAGAGGAGGAGCCCGTGCGCACGCGGGACTCCTCGACCGGCTGCTCGAGGAGGAGGTAGGGCGCGCCACTCGGGGGGTAGTAGCCCTGCACCGCCTCCGCTAGCGGCGACGACGCAAACGACGACGACGATGACGACAACGACGCAAACGACGACGAAGACGAAGACGACTTCGACGAGGACGACGAGGACGACGAGGACTAGGACGACGACGACCTTTGGATGCCACTGGATCCCCCCGGATGGGGCGCGCCCCTCGGGGGTAAGAGCTCTGGACCGCCTCCGCGCGCCGTCGCCACGTCGGCCGCCGCCCGTCGGCGACGGTGACGTTGAAGACCAAGGACCGATCCCTCGGGGGGGTCCAGGGGCATCCGAAAGCATGGTCGTCGTCGTCGTCGGCGGCGGCGGCGGCGGGGACGTCGTCGTCGTCGCCGCTGGCGGCGGCATCGAAGCAGTTGTCGTCGGAGTGGTCGCGTCAGGAGTCGCCGTCGTCGGATGGGGGTTGGGGAGGTGTGGACGAGAGTTTCATGAGGTGGGCATGCCCTCCGACAGGCAGATTTTGTAAGACAAACTTAAGCAACAAATGTGATAACATCCGCCGGCCCCCTTGTGGGGCCACAAGGCTGTAGGCCGAAGCTTCGCAGTTTCCTGTACCAGTTGCAGCTTCCAGTTTCCACCGTTACAGTTCTGCTTCTTGCTGCTTACTGCTCCTTGTTGACTTCTTGCTGCTTTCTGTCCCTTGTTGGTGGACCGCGCGAGGGGGAGACCCAAAACGGGCATTTTTACGACGCACTGAGAGGGTTCTCAGAATTTCTGGGGGGGTAAAAATTTGTCAACCCTCACGCAGATCGGCGGGGTCAGGGTCCAAAAACACATGAGATTTGCCACATTTCTGACATTCGTTGGCACCCCTCACGCAGATCGGCGGGGTCAGGGTCCAAAAACACAAGGGATGCGCTACATTTCTGAAATTCGGTGGCACCTCTCATGCAGATCGGCGGGGTCAGGGTCCAACAACACAGGGGATTTGCCACATTTCTGAAATTCGGCGGCACCCCTCACGAAGATCGGCAGGGTCACGACGTCTTACCAATCGCAAGGTGTGGTAACCCCTCTGGTCATCTGTTGGTTTTGCTCATTACGAGTCGGCCTCGCATGAAGTTCCGATACTGCTTCACGACAGCGCCCAGGCCTCATGACATAGCTCTTGCATAGCGCGTTCTCCGAGAGAGGGGGCCGGCGGCAGGGGGCGAAGCCCTTACGGATAGTCAAACGAGCACGAAGAATCGTCACCATACTACGTTTTCACTATTCTTGGATATTACTCCTGTGAAGGGACATGCACTAGAGAGTCCATGGGGGCCAAGGGGACAGGGGAGTCTCTCACGCGCCCGCCCGCCCGCCCTCTCCCTTCCCCTCCTCCATCTGGGGGTTTAGACATGCTGTTTCCCCTGGGCGACTCAAACCAACCTCCTCCTCCCACTCCTGCATCCCTTGCTCCCCTCTCTCCCAGACCCTCTGTCTCGAGTGGAGGTTCGCGCCGCGTTCTTCAGGGGGGTGCCGCGGCGCGGGGCCAGGGCATGACGAAGCTGCAGGTCTACGTGGACTACCAGCTGGCTCAATTTGACCACGCGGGGTTTACGATCGGGCAGCTGTTCAAAAACATCAAGGTTGGCACGACTCGGGACTTTCTCCTTGAGGTCGTCCTCTGCGATGGCGCGGAGCAAGGCGGCGGCCATCAAGCTGGGCATCAAGGACGACAGGGCGCACATGGCTGTACTCAGGGAGAACGGCGCCAGGAGAGTGCGGTCGCCAATCCGACGGCCCTCCAACCAGGCTCGTGTGCTGGCAACCTACCGGGAGGAAGGCATCTCTTCTACGACCCGCTGAAGGGGTGGATCCTCCGCGCTTCGGAGTCGGACGAGGAGTTGGAGGCCAAGGAGATGAAGGACTCCGAGGTCGTGGAGTCTGGCAGCGGGATGCTGGCTTCGGAGGGCCCCGAGAAGATGAAGTACAAGGCCAAAAACCTGGAGATGCAAGCGGCGCTCAAAACTTCGCTCGAGATCGGCCGGGAAACCTCCGAGGCCGTGAACGTCGGCTACGGGAAGCTGGAGTTGAGCGGCTCAGAGAAGCTGAAGGACAGCAGGAAGAAGGTAAAGGTGAAGAAGAAGGCGAAGTGCAGGCAGCAGTCGGAGGAGGAGGAAGAGGAGGAGGGGGAGGAGGAGGAAGAGGAGGAGGAGGAGGAGGAGGAGGAAGAGGAGGAGGGCAGGAGGAGGAAGAGGAGGAAGAGGAGGAGGAAGAGGAGGAGGAAGAGGCGGAGGAGGAGGAGGAGGAGGAGGAGGAGGAGGAGGAGGAGGAGGAAGAGGAGGAGGGTCGGACGCAGCCCCGCCGAGGAGGAGCAGCAACATCAGAAGCAGTTCGGAGCGCCGGGGGGGGCCTGGGCTCGGCCAAGTCGCTGGACTCGCCATCGGCAAGCGGTGGCGGCTTCGGCGACGCCCAGCGGCTCCTCACAAGCTCTGACGGCGGCGATGTCGACCGGGAGATGGTCGAGAGGGTCACTGCCC
This sequence comes from Prorocentrum cordatum, assembly GCA_963575745.1. Lineage (NCBI taxonomy): Eukaryota > Dinophyceae > Prorocentrales > Prorocentraceae > Prorocentrum > Prorocentrum cordatum. The sequence goes on from CAUYUJ010003628.1 coordinate 32,524, forward strand.
TGGACTCGGCAGAGGCTGCCGAGGCGACGGCCGCTCCGGGTGAAGGACGTCCAGATCTACAAGGGGGCCCTGGTGGAGTTCGTGACGCCGGTGGCGTGCAGGAATTCTTCATCGGTGAGCCCAGAAAACAGAAGACGATTGTTAAAATAAGCGGAAAACGGGCAAGAGCTCTGGGTCAATCGTCAGCGAGTGCGACGGCGACATGGAGGAGGACGTGTGCGGAGGAGGTGAGCATCCGGGTAACCCTGCAGACGCGGCAGCCAGGGAAGCTCGGGGAGGAGAGGGGCTGCTCGGGGAGCCTGCTGCTGCTGCAGCTGGGGCGGCCCTCGCTTCTGCGACCCGCGGGACAATGTACTCCAGATTTCGTAATAGAAGGGAGGGGGTCTGGACCCTCCAAGACAAGCCATTTCAGACCCCCCCCCCTGGGAGAACCCTCCAAAACATCGTCCCCAGACCCCCCCAGGCCCTCCAAGATAGCCTGGAAGAGACCCCCCTCCCTTTATTACGAAATCTGGAGTACCCCGTCCTGGTGCTGAAATCCCTGCGGACCATGTCTGATGACGACTTCGCGGCCCTCCAAGCGGAGCTCGACCTTAGGCCCTTACGGGCGTGGACCGCTCCAGACTCGAGGTGTGGTGCCAGCACATGTGCGGGGCCGAGTTCGAGCCGTGAGGAGGTCGCGGAGGGGGGGGGGGGGTCTGCTTCAGTCAGCGGGGTCCTGGCGGCTCTTGTCTGGTCTTTGTGGCTTCCTCCGGGGCTCCCGGTTCTGATCTCCTTGGGGCTCGCGTGGGCCCCTGGTTTCGGGCGGGCTTTCGCCCGCTGCCGCTGACTGGATGACTGGAGTGGACGTCCCTCCCGTCGGTGGCTGCCCGCGCCCGTGGCGAGCAAGGCCCTCGGGACCTTGAGGTAATCTCAACGTCTCCGCGTCTCCCTTCTCTCTCTCTCTCTCGCTCTTTCTCTCTCTCTCTCTCTCTCTCCACCCCAATCCTCCTCCTCCTCCTGCCCCCTCCCCCCTCTCCTCCGTCCTCCTCCCTCCCTGCCTCCCATGTACATTCTCGATCCTCCTCCTGCTCCTCCGCCTTTTCCTCCTCCTCCTCCTCCTCCTCCTCTTCCTCCTCCTCCTCCCCCCCCAGCTCCAGCTCCAGCTCCAACTCCAGTTCCAGCTCCAGCTCCAACTCCAGCTCCGGCTCCAGTTCCAGCTCCTCCTCCTCCTCCTCCTCCTCCTCCTCCTCCTCCTCCTCCCCCTCGTCGTCCTCGTCGTCCTCGTCGTCCTCGTCGTCCTCGTCGTCCTCGTCGTCCTCGTCGTCCTCGTCGTCCTCGTCGTTTTCGTCGTCCTAGTCGTCTTCGTCCTCGTCGTCCTCATCGTCGTCCTCATCGTCGTCCTCATCGTCGTCCTCATCGTCCTCCTCCTCGTCCTCCTCGTCCTCCTCCTCCCCCTCCTCCTCCTCCTTCTCCTCCTCCTCCTCCTCCTCCTCCTCCTCCTCCTCCTCCTGTTCCTCCTCCTCCTACTCCTCCTCGTCCTCCTCTTCCTCCGGCGGCCGCGTGTCTGCCGCGCGCCGGAAGCACTATGATCGGGGGCCGGCACAACCCCCCAACCTCAGGACAAGCACGCCGCTCAGCGGCTAGCAAGCCCCAGAGCCGAGGGGGTGCGCCGACCGGGGCCTTTACCGCGCATGCCAGGGAGCACGGCGGCGACGTGCAGCAGGCCGCGTGGCCAGCGGCCTGCGCTCCCACCACCAGGCGCCGCACCTCCTTCGGGAAGTGCAGCAGCACCAGCGCGGTCCCACCGCCAGGCGCCGCCCGGCCCAACAGCGCCGCAGTCGCCAAGGCCGCCCTCGCGCCGCCCCCGCGGGCCAGCCTTTGCCCCGCCACCGGCCGCCGCGCCTGCCCCGCGCCCGCCTGCCGCCGCCCGCGGCCTGGGCGGTTCTGGCCGCCGCCTGGCGCCCCCGCCCAGCTCGCTTTCCTGCTCCTCCGATTTGGGCGCCCGAAGCGCGCACGGGAAAAATATGTACAATACCCAACAACAAATTTTGTCCCAAACCAATAGTGGCCGCTGTTGGGCAGGCGGCCTCTTGTCTCAAATGGACACAGGCCGCGGCGGCGCGGACAGCGAGTCCTGTTCAAAATGAACAGGAACTGCTGTAGGACATTGTACTCATTCTTTCCATACCCATGTCGTTCGTGCAGATCCGAAGGCCGCCCAGCGCGCCGCCGGGGCCCGGCGCCCCGCGCCAGCCCAGCGGCCCAGGGCCCAGCAGCGCAGCGCCGCCTCAGCCCCGCGCAGCAGCCGCCCGGCGCCGGCTGTTCCAGCGCCCAGCAGCAGGCCAAGGCCGCGGCCCCGGAGCAGCCTCAGCGCAGCCCAGCCGCGCGCCGCAGCTGGGGGGCCAGCTCGCGCTGCAGCTCGCCGCTGAACACCCGGTAGGCTCGCGCAAGCTCTTCCTGCTGCGAGTCCTCTGGTAGATCTATGGCGCCAGCAGCCAGGCCCGCGCCTCCCCCGAGCCGGCCGCCCGTCTCCACGGCGAACGCCGTGAGGCGTTCACCTGGGTAGCGGGTGTGTTTGGCGCGCTCGGCCCGGCGGGCCGCCTCGCCCGCGCGCCTTGCCGCCGCGCGCGCGGCGGGATCGTCGCCGGCCGCCGGGTGGTGGACAGTCGCGTCCAGCCAGCGCCAGCCGTCGAGGTCGTCATACTCGACGTCCTGGATAGCCCGCTCCGGGACCGGCGCCTGCCCCCCCCCGCGGTGCGCGGGCCCTGTCCAAGGTGGGCACCCGGCGCGCAGCGGCGAGCAGTGGCACCACCTGCCGGCGAGGCTGCCCGCGGCGCGCGCCACGCCCGCGCGCCGTTTGACGTCGACGCCCCCGTCCGGCTGACACACGGCCGCGTGGAAACCCGCCAGATCCAGCGGCGCTTGGCACGGCACTCCACCAGCCGTCAGCTTCTGGCAAATCCCCGCCGCGCGCGCTAGCTCGTCCGTGGAGCACTCTGGCCGCGGCAGCTGGGCGCGGCTGCGAGTGGCAGTCTGCCAGTGCTGGTCCTCCAGCGTGCAGGCCAGCTCCGTGGAGGTGGGCGCCGGCCTCGGGCCCTCCCGCGGACGGCGGCGACAGCAGCGTGGGTTCTCCTATGCGCCATGGCAACCAGGGTCAACTGCTTTCTCGGGCTCCCCAGAAGGCCTCCAGCGGCGCCGCTGGCTCAAGGTCCGCGCCCTGGTCGTCCCGCACCTCCTCCGCCGCCTGCGTCCGCGCCGCCCAGCAGGCGGGCGCCCGTCTCGTGGCCGCCCACTGCGCGCTGGCCCCTTCGAGTTTCGCTGGCAGGCCCAGCAGCTCGCGCGCCTCTGCCCCGAGCCGCCACCCGAGCGGCTTCCCCCAGCAGCCCCGCAGCGCGGTGTCGTAGCGGAAGGTCTCCTCCCCCGCGGCCAAGGCCAGCTGCAAGTTGTGCTAGCGCTAGCTGGCGTAGCCGGCGTAGGCGTTGCGCAGCGCGCCCGCCGCCTGCCGTTTGGGCCCCTTTGCAGCGGCCGCTCCAGGTTGGCCCAGAGTCTCTCGAGGCGCCCCGTGGACCCGCCCAGCCCGCGGCCCTGCCCGCAGAGAGGGGGCGCCGCCCCGTCGGCGTCTCCAGGGGCCCGGAGCTGCGCGCCGAGGACTGGCAGAACGGGCGCGCACTTGCTCGCGAGCTCGGCCTCGACGGCCTGGGCGCCCGCAGGGGGCCAGGCCCGCGTTTTGTCGTCATTCAGCTCCAGCCCCAGTGGCGCGAGCGCCGCGTGGAGGCCCGTCAGCGCGAGGGCGCCGAGGCCCGCCCGCGCCGCCAAGTAGGAGTCGTCGAGGTAGGAGCACAGGCGGGCAGCTGGGCCCAGCTGCTGCAGCCTGTGCAAGAGCTGCTCGAGGGCGCGCGCTGCCCCGCGAAGGCCGCCAAGGACAGGGGGTCTCCCTGATCGAGCCCGCGCCGGCCCCAGACCGCTTCGACGCGCCCGTCGTCGGTGCGCCGGGAATGCTCTGCGGGGCCCGGGTGCCAAGCCCTCGGGGCCGCCGCCACTTCGGGGGCAGCTTCGTCCAAGGCCTCGAAGGCAGGGCCGCGGCGCACCCGTTGGAGCGCCGCCTTGATGTCCACCTTGATGAACGTCGCGTTCGGCTGGGCCTCCGCGAGGGCCTGCAAGCTTTAACCAGCGCGTTCGCAAGGGCGTTTCACGACAATCGTTTTTTCTTCCGGTGGGTTCGGTTCTTACATAAAGCGTTCATATCATCGCAATCGACAGCAGCATAGGCAACGCCATTATCATCTTCACCGTCATCATTCCTCGCAATCTGCATCGTCACCCTTGTCGCCAAGGTGGGCTTCTGAGCTCGCTGAAGCAACAACTTCTGGTACATGTTTGAAATGCATCGTCAACTAACAAAGGGTGGGCGTCGTGCTAGCTGAGCGGTGAACTTGTAAACATATGTAGACACAGGTGGGCACCATGCTCGCATTGTGGCAAACATGTGACAGGTGGGCGATACATAAACAACAACATCATGTTGTCGCGTGCTAGCTAGGTTCGAGTTTCTGATGAGCGGCGAAGAGAGCCTCCCAAGAAGCAACGAGAGCCGTCCCCAAAGTGAAGAGGAGTCTCTGCCATGTAGCGTCGGAGTGCGCTCAGAAATCGACGGCGGTGATGAAGCTGGTGAACCCCACGGCGTCGTAGATGCAAGGGTGGGGGGCAATGCAGATGCGGAGTCCCTCCCTGGAGGCGAACGCGAATCGCTCCCAGGAGAGTGCTGCGCTGGGGGATGCGAGGCGCACGTCGAAGACCAGCGGACAGCAGAGCTACAACAATGGCGGCACATGCAAGCTACATTGTCTAACGATGAGATCAATGAGTTTGCGTTTCAACTATTGGTCCGTCTGCAGATGGTCGACGGGGTGGAATCAGGAAGTCACCGACGCTGCAAATTCAAATTTCTTGGGTTCACGGTGTGCCGGGCCGCTTTCCGCGAGCTTCTCGGCACTGGCAACTCTCGTCTGGCTAGATTGATGAAGTGGCAAAGAGAAGGGCGCGTTCAACCTCCTCGTGACCTCCGCCGCAATGCAATGCACGAGCGGAGCAATCTACGAACGCGCGCGACAAGATGCTGCAATGGACATATGACGTCTTAGCTGAACGTTGGAATAGTAGCGACGTGCGGCCATCTAGCAACCTTGTCGATTACCTTTTTCCCAGAACTTGCAACAAAAATGGACGATGCGCAATCTGACCAAACTTTCTGCGCATTGCCAAATATGGACGGCTACCGCGCATGGGTCCACGGACCAGGCGCGACGTCGCCAGCCGCTGCTGCTGACGCGGGCGAAGTGCGTTGGTTACATCCGATGGCCCTGGTTGACCTATACCATCTACTTTCGTCGCGCGACTTTGGCCTGCGCTCGCTTCCAAGCAACGTATCGTTCACCAGGGTGTACAACGAGCGTTGGCACCGTTGCCTTCGCATTCGGCCACAGATCCTGCAGTCCAAATGCGACGCGTGCGAACGCCTCGAGGCCTTAAGGAGGGCAGCCGCATCACCTGAAGCGGCAGAGGCAGTGCGAGCAGAGCACCTCTCCCACGTGGAAGAGACATTCCTGGACCGGTCAGTCGACGAGCGCATCCAGAGCGCAGCTCGGGAGGCCACTGTCACGCCTGGCGGCGTGGATCGCTCCCGATGTATCCAGGACTTAGACATCGACGCCATGGAGGCAATGAAGTTCATGTTCCCGAGAAATATCTCGGCCGCCAAAACGAAGGCTGCATCGCGGAGGCCACAACGACATATGGTCGGCGGCGTCGTTGATGGCATTGCAAACTCCGACTGGTTGGTGCCGCCCGACATTGTGAAGAATGCAAACTTGTCGGTCACGATCGTGGCTGCTCTTCTGCAGCGCAGGTGTTCTTAAGTCTCGCGAGGTTCCATATCCGACGCATTTGCGCGTCCACTCCGACAGCGCTGGAGGTGAAGTGAAAAACCAGACGTTCATGCAGTTCTTGGCATTCCTGTCGCACAAAGAGCACTTCGACTGCACGGAGATGACGCAATTTCAACCTGGACATAGTCACGGCCGCATTGATCAACATTTCAGCGTCGTCGGGACGGCGCTCAATGAGAGTGCGGCGCTGGAGTCGCCAAGTGACTTCAAGGCTCGCATGGAGACCGCAGGTGGCGGAAAACGACTCCTACGAGTTTCTCAGCTGGGCGCAGTGTACGATTGGAAATCATGTTTGGATCCCCATTCATGTTGCGCCGCACAACCACGTGCAGACGCGCGCCATGACGTTGCAGAACTCGGAGGCTTGCCACGTGCTCAGATTTGCTCGCCGCGACCGCATGCGCAGTCTCCCCCGCGAGCTGAGCTCGGTCACCACAGAGCCCAAGTCTGTCTTCCCAGAGCCACCCGCCGAGGACGACATCATCTTCGAGACTAGGCAAGCACTACGTCGGCTCACAGACATATACTGAAGTACAAGAAGTCTGCTACCCTGGATCCCGCATGCGCGCTCTTGAACCAGGAGGCCCTGGTGCTGCATCGGAGCGCGTGCAGTTCTCAGACCGTCAGGTCAAAGAGTTCAGGAAAACAGCTGCGATGTTGGCTCATGCACCGTGGAATATGCATCGCGCGCATGAGTGGATGACCGACCTGGTAGAGAAAAGCATTAAAGGCTACGCTGCGAGTTGGGTGCCCCCCGTGATTGAGCATGTCGCGATGACGGCCACCAAGGAGCCCGTTGTCCCGCGCCATCCAGCAAGGGAGGCGCTGCAGCAGCAGTACCTGTTCGAATGGAGGACGACGATGCCCCACAGAACAAGAGGACCCGCACTACAGAGAATCGCGCCAAGGCCAACGCATCCTCATCCCAGCGGGATCGCAACGACGCGCCCCCGTCGATGGCGCAGGGACTCTCCGGCGCCCCGCTGGAGCAGGTCAGCGAGGCTGGGGCTCCACCGAGCGCGATGGCCCCACCGGCGGCGCCGCGAGCGGTTCTCCCGCCAAACGTGGCCCGACGAGGAAGACCGGCGGCAGCGCAAGCACCTCGAGTGATTTCAGGGAAGGAAGCGAAATCTCCTCGCCATACCTGATGAGCCGAAGATCAGGCGTCCTAAGAGCCGCCGCGCTGTTGGGGGCTGCGGAGAGCGCCGCGCTCGCAGGGATGATTGGCGGTTCACGCGTGGCAAGTAATACAGACATTCCTGGTCTAGCAAGTGGGCGGTGTCTCGCTTGACAAAGCGCGCGGTCCGCCACTCGAAGGTGGGCATCGGCTCGCCAGCAAAAAGCATCATTCATCATCATCAGCAGTCATCAATCATTATGTCACCATCCTCCCGCATGCCTCGCGCGGCCCCCAGCGCCAATGGAACGGTTTCAAAAGGGGGGGGCGCGAGATCAAGTTTTGCGGAGCGCTCCAATGGAACGGCTTCAAGAGGGGGGCCCCCGGAGGCCCGAGGGAACTCCCATGATGACAGAACATAATACACCAATCTGGAAACGTGTACGGACCAAGCCGACCGATGGGGGCATCCTAAGAGGGGCCAACCATATTCCGAGGAGTATCACACTTCGGAGGCGCAAGCATCTCAACATCTAGGCCAAGAGGTCACTCCCCATTCTCCCTCTGAAACGCGCGCGTCTTCCATCTCCAAACCTCCTCGCGCGACTCATCCCGTCTCATATGTCTCATCCTCTCGTTTTTTGATGGGTGAAAAAGCACGTGAGGTAATATCTGCACAGTTGATGCGTCCTTGCCATCGCAGCACTTTTGTTAAGGATGCGGCGTCAGGCCAGCCCCTGACCCAAGCGCGTCACATTGCATCTCTGGTTCTGAAGTCGGCGGCGATGTGCAGCATGCCCTCGATGACGTACCCAGGAGCGCTACATGGGCAGAGGCTGCGTGTGATGGGTTGCAGCAAGCAGGGAAGCTGGAAAACCTATCCTGGGCAATCACGTACGGGGATGACTGCAGCGGGGCCGGGGCCCCGGTGGAAGCATTGCAGCAGTTGCGCTCCACGATGCACGCCCGGGGTGTTGGATTGGAGATAACTGACATATTCGCCAGTGAGTGCCCAGGGAGAGAAGGAGACGGACCTCGCCAAATCATAGAGGCCCGTTACAGGCCAGAGATGATCTTCGAGACTGCGCACCGAGCAAGCGCCACATGGGCAGAATATTGGCGTTCCAAACATCATGTGCGAATTCCCAGCGCACTGGGTATGTGGCCGGGTGGGTCTGCAGGGATGTGTCCGCAATGAACCACCACCGCAACGAACCATTGCTTCGTGGCACAGATCCACGCGTCAGAGATGGCCGCGCTGGTGAGAACAGTCAGACGTTGGAGTCTAGCGTCGAATACATCAGGTTGTATCGGCCACTTATCGTTGTGCTAGAAAACGTTGTGACCAAACGCAGTATTGAAGTAGCCTAGTCCAGATAGCGTTCAGGAGGATTGGCGGATACACAGTCATCGACTTCTTACTGGGTCGCCGAACAATGGGGGTGTACATGTCAAGAAGGAGGTTGTATGCAGTCGCTGTGAACACAAGGAGGCTGCAACTGGTTACACCGATCGACCAATGGCCTCAGGAGATAATGAGAAATGCCCAACGGATCACGCCGAAACCTTCGGAAGCAGTGTTGGTACCATCCACCGCAAACATGGCGCCATCGACCTGCCGCAAGAAGACAAACCCTCAATTGGGCCAACGTCCATGCAACTATCCGCAATGCCTTGCCACTTCCGACCAGGGTTGCATTGCTCAAAAAACCGTGAGTCATCCTCCGAACGCTTCAGCACTGACGCGCCGAATGCAAGATGCACTTGGCATGCACTGGGTGGTCGCAATGCGCGACGGCATTTCCCCAGATAACCATCATGTTGTGTGGGGCCCGACTAGCTCGGTGAAGTTCTTCCCCTGTGCCAGAGACTGCCGATCTGCAGGGGTTGCGCCATGTGCCCCGCGCGGGCGCGTGCTCTGGGGCGCGAAGCTGGGGGGGGGGAGCAACTGACAGGCGCAGAACTGATGCGGGTGCAGCGCTTCTGGATAGAGACGGACGCGGAGCTGCCGGGCGCCATTTTGAAGAGCCTTGCTGGCGACGCCATTTCAGTGGCACCAGTTGGCTGCATTTTGGCGGTTTTCCTTAGCCAGTGCGGCGCCTGGCCGAGGCGGCCAGCCGCGCGACGCGGGATCAGTTTGGATAGGGTCCTCGGCGCGACGAGGTCTGGACACCATCCTGGACAATCTCATGGAGATGGCCACTGCCGCGGTGAACGGCAAGAGCCGCAAGAAACGGAAGCACCGCGAGCTCTCGAGCGAAAGCGCGAAGGAGCAAAACAGCTGCGCCGGGTGCTCTGCGCCAGGTGGGCATAGCTCGCCACATTCGTGCGAAAGTAAATCACGCGGCTCATCATTATCATGCTCACCCCACCCCCTTCCCAACATGATCTTTGCTTCGCGAATGCCAGCCAACCTATCCCAGAACAGCCACTTGAACAAAGACTGGGCCATCGACAACGGCTGGTCTTTGTGCGGGGACCGTCGGATGAAACAAGGTTCATTATCCAAACCAACGCTGCAAATTAAAAGTGCCATGTCTCAGGACGGTTCAGGTGCCGCAGTTCAAACATCGGCCATGTTCTTATGGGCATACCTCCCCGCGATGTCTCCGTAGTCGTCTAGGCTCAACCATGCGTCCTTCTGATTCTTACATGGGGAGGGGTCCAACAACTCCCGATGGAGCGTTTCGGACGCGACCGCAGTCGCAGTCCGTACCACCAGGACAAGAAAAACGAGACAGGTCTCGATCTCCTCCACGTCGCCCGCAGGCTAGCACGGCTGACATCATGAGCAAATTGCGTTCCCATCAAAGCTTGCTTCGGGGGGCCACGCTCGTCGTGCCCATGAGAGACGGGGGCGACTTCGCCAGGACATTGCTATTGCCCTTGAATGAAATTCGCAGCGAAATTGACGGCAACTCGCAGAATGACCGCCCCGTGCCCCCAGAGGCGCGCCACCTACTCAATCAAATGTTCGGGTTGGAGAAGAACATCCAGGATCTCAAGCAGTTCATCGAGAACCTCGACCGCGCGCTCGACAAGGTGACCATGCTAGTCGGCCGCTTCACCGTGCTGCGGATGCAGGAGGATGGCGCGTCGAGTCGAAGTTTCAGTCAGCAGGTTGGAAACTCATCCGGTGGATCCCATCTATGAGCCATATCGCTCTGGATGCAGCTGCATATGGTGTGTTTCTTGAACACGCCGTGCTTTGTCTGTAGCCTCAAAACCTTATTGCACAGGTGCCTTCAGATCGTCTCATCTGTTCAGCCTAATCATTGCTGGTCAACTCCCAGGTGGGCATAACTCGCCGTATTAGCGCGAAAGCAAATCATATGGCTCATCCTTCTCATTCGCATCCTCCTCCTCCGCCTCCCCACCCCCCCGCGCCACAGCCCGCTCCTCCGCCTTCCCAGCGCCGCCCCGCCGCGGCCCATTTGGCCAAAACTCGGTTGAACGGTTCTTGCATCTGAGATCAGGCGAATTCAAACGAACCGGCCAAATCTCCTCATGTAAATCCCAAGTCGACAGACTTCGGCCCTCCAAAACACATCTGTTTTCAGAGCCGAGATCCGGCGGAGCGTCGTTTGAGCCTGGAGATCCGGCGAATTCTAACGAGCTCGCCAGATCTCGGTCGCATGAATCGTGCAACCGAGATTTGGCGAAATCGTGCGAAGTGGCCAGATCAAACTCGGAACTCCTCCACATCCTGCAGCGCTCGGCTGCCAGCGCACGCGCGCTTACATGGTTCCAAAGAAGGAGCCGCCCAGCAGCCCGCGGCAGGTGAAGCAGGAGAGGGCGCAGTTGTCCTTCGAAGACTTCGCGGAGCCCTTGACAGCAGCTGGAGGCCCATCACAATATATCGTGAAAGAGTGTCCCGACGAGAGCGCGGCCACGCCCGTGGCTCAGCACTTGGACACGCTCTTCGAAAAAGATCATACCCTCAGCTAGGGGACAAATGAGTTTTTCTACAGCGCCGCAGCAGAGACGGAGATCATCGCCAGCATCACGGACTTGGGTTTTCTCCGAAGAAGCAACTACCACAGGCATGCCGCGGCTTCATGCATCCTTGTCGGTGGTAGACAGCATCGTGATCGGCGGACTTATGACGGTCAGCGACCCCACATTAGCGTGGCCAAATCCCAAGACCAAAAACAACGCTCACTGGTGGCTATCGCGCGTCAAGGGCCACGCCCGACCATGCACCGTCATTGCCATGTGCGTCATCATGTACAAGAAATTCGGTGAAGTTGGAAAGCTGTCGGAAGCTGGAGGCCAAAGATTACTGGTAAATTTGAGAGCCGTCCGTGTTCGCTGTCATGAGGTTGCTCCAGACATGATGGCGGTTGCCTTCAAGAACGCGCTCTTGGCCCACCGCGGAAGCATCCGCAAAGCTCGTGACGTGCTCAGCTGGATCCAGAAGCTCGAGAAGGTGTCTGCGGCCACTGGCTGGTCTGAAGACGAAGTCTTGACCAAGTGGAACCAGGAGTGCCCGGTGGGCGCCCGGGTGACTGGAGCCAAGAAAATGTGCTGTCTCAACATCCTGAAGCACGTTAGCAAGGAAGGCCACGTTTTCTTGCTGGCTTACGCGTTGAAACAGGGCGAGAACACTGCATTTCACGACGATGCGTTCTCGCCCGAGAAGATGCTCGCATGGCACAAGCCACGCATTGCGTCAGTGAAGTGGTCTCGGCTCCCCACTGTCACACGCGACTCCTTCAGGGTCATGATGATCGCCGCCGTCGCTAGGCACGAAGCGGTGGCCGAGGGGTCGCGCTCCAAAATGTCCAAGGCCAGCCTTGAGAAGCTCAGCGAGCTGTCAGCGGCCGCGCATGCCATCCTTATGGGCGCCGTCGCCCAGTACCCGCCAATTCCAAAGGGCGAGCTCCCGGACGGGTTCCTGCTGCCCTGGGCAGAGGGTGATCCAACATTTCCCTACCACTTGAGACTGCAATCATGCAGGAGGATCCCAACTTCGCAATCACAGATACCCACGAGCTGAAGGAGCTGACCATGTCGCTAACGGCTGGCGCAACTGCCGGAGGATATCTGCCAAATCCTGTTGCGCTGAAGGTGGAATGGACGGAGCTTGAGAAGCAGGGATTTGAACGTTCAAGAATCGCGCCAGCCATGATGTCAGCGCGCCCAGCGCCTACCTCGGAAAAACTCGCGGTCGCGAGACGGCCATGAACTACAAGACAATGCAGCGCTGTATCTGGTGAGCCCAGGAGGCCGAAACTGCGGCGCAGTCGTTGTTTGATCACTCACGTGAACTGTAAGATCACTATTGTCGCGTCTGCAGAGAACATCGCTGTGACCGCGGCGGCTGGGGGAGTGACAGAGCAATTAGCCGAGAACGCCCTCGCGTCGAACGACTGAGCCAACACGTTTGTGCACATCACTTGGACAGCGATGTCGCTATTCAATGAGAGGACGACCAAGGCGCAACACTTTTTGTTGGGTGAGTCCGTTCGCTCCGGCGGCCCGGCATTCGGGGTGGCGCTGCTCCCAATATTCACATGCAAGAAGGGTTTCTTGCGCGAGACGAAAGCAGAAGCGCAAGCAAGCATCGGCCAGCGCGGCCTCTTCATTGACCGATCCATATGCTTGCATTTTACCGAAGGCCCAGACAGTCGCTCAGAGAGACCGCCCATGATCAAGGGGGCCTTGGCGCTTGCTGACGACGACTCCAGCCGCGTGAAAGCGCGGAAAAGAATTTCAGCATTCAAGGATCCCGTCGTTGCATGCGGCGCGCAGCTCCGCACCAAGGATATGGTCCCGGTAGAGGATGTCGCGATGGAGGCGCTGCCTGCGACAATCGAGACGGAATCGCAGGCCAACCATGCAGAGAAACATCGCCAACTGGGCGTGCCAGCTTACCTCCGCGCGCCCAACGCCATGCTGTCAGGTCTGCCCGGTGATCAGTGGGGGGCGGCGATGGCGATCGACCTGTCCTTGCGCACCGCTGACATGCTGAAGGCGTTCATCGCTTTCAGCCGCGCTTCCGGGCAGCAAGCGGCATGCGTTGGCATGTGCAAAGACAAGATCTCACTCGAGTTTTGCAAGGCTGAGGCAATTCACTACGCCCAGCAGCGCGTCTTAGCAGGCGACCTCGCGGTACCTCATTTCAATATTCCGCCAGCGGAGGTACCGCCCGATGGCCAGTCGCCAGAGATTGCCAAGCCGCAGCTCATTGCCATGCGCTGGATTGGCGACCGCCCAGCGATTCCCGAAGTCGACCTGAAGAGGTGGAGCGGGCACGGGGTTTTTGCAGATAAATATGCAGAAGTGGTGGAGATGATTGAACTTGAAACAGGGTTCGACGTTGTCAAGGGCACGGACGGCGAGGGCAAGAGGAGCGCGGAAGTCAAGGGTGACCAGGCAGCTTCACCTGGCAAGACAGGCGGCGATGAGGAGGAGCGCCAAGCGAAGGTCCAACGGACGCCAGAGCCTGATGTGTTCATCGACGAAGCGACCATCACTACTCAGATCACCCGCGACGTGCCGCTCAGTTCCATCAATGGGGAGGCGAGTAAGCTCTCCTATCTGCGCGCGTGCGTGAACAACGAGAAATACGTCGTCAATCAACAAGGGTACTGACACAACAAAGATGACGCAATGCTCAATGCCGGCCGGTTACTCAAAAGGGAAGTGGACGAATGAAATGCCGGACGGCAAGCCCGAGAAGCACATCGAGTCCAAGTTGGCCGATTGCGACAGTCTTGTCGTCATCAACGCTCGGATGCGTCGTGTCGGGGCGCTGGTGAATGAGCAGCAGTTGACAGAAAGTGCAGATGAGACGAGAGTGTGCTACCACTGCCTCGCTGAAGAGTCCGACGGACGAGGGCCGCGCCGCCTTCGGGCTCAACGTCTCGCAGACAGTCGACTATCGCTTGGCAGACGTCGTGTGAGGAGGAGAACGGCACAGCTCCAACTCAGCGCAACGCGGGCGGGACCTTGCCGCAGACAGCGTGGAACGCCAAGAACACGCGCATCTGCTGGGTCATGCAGTGGCGCAAGAGGAAGGGCTTGCAGCCAGCTCGCCGGCAGGTGTGCTGGGCGGCCAACGATATCGACATCTTGCCTGGCAAGGCTCTGCAGCTCACCCAGTGAGATGCGTGGGCAGGGCGGCTCAGATTTTGATGGAACGCGAGTGGTTACTCGCGCTAACTCTTGATTCTGGACAGGTGGGCTGAGCTCGCCCTGCGGAGATGTTGGATGGGTGGGCTCAGCTCGCCCGCTAGCGCAAAGGCAAACGCGTCTTCTCCATCCTTCCCCCTGCCCCCCCCACCGCCATCCTTATCATAATCGTCGTCCTGCCTTGAAATATCCACAAGGTTGTCCAATCCGCGGGGCCCAGATTGCAATTTCCTCAAATGCTGTAAAACGCGTTGCACGAACTCCCATTCCCCTCCCACCCCTGCATGTCGATTTTTTAATCATGATCATCACCGCCATATTGATATCATCTAGGTGGGCACTCAGCTCGCCCCATCGTCTGAAATCAAATCGCCATCATGATCGCCCTGCTAACCGAGACCCCCTCGAGAAGGCCCCCATCGATAATGCATTCATCATGCCTCCCCCTGTACATGTGGGGAATGGCCAATGGCCCCCTCGAAAACGACTACATGATTTAGCATGTTTCTGCACCTGCAGTGCCCCCCCTCATGTTTTCCCTCTGCCCCTCTTTACTCCGCGCCCTCCTCCCCCCTCTCCCTCCTCTCGCCTGGAACGGCGCCCATCCCTCCTACTACCCCAATATCTATGCGCATCCCCCCTCCCCCCTCACCCCCCCTCCGCGAACCCTTTGCTCGTGGGCGAGGAGGAGGAATATGGGGAGGAATAATAAGGATGGGTAGGTTAAAGAAGATTTTCAGCGAACGATGAAGTTCACCAGAACATGTCCTCACCAATATCTAAGTGCAACACCGAGTGTCGCCCCCCCTGGGTCCGAAAAGCAACGTGAAAACCTAGCTGTCTTCACCCCGTGTGGGCCCCCCCAACACAGCCCGATCTCTGACCAACAGACAGACTCAAAGCTCGCCCAGCCCTCAATAGTCATGAGAGCGACGCGGCCAAATGGTCTGCCAATTTCCCTCCGTGGGTTTTCGTCGCCCGCGGGTCGCTGCCCAGGTATCCCACCGGCCCCTCGCGAGCCTCTCCTGGGCGTCCTTCTCGTGACTGGCTTGTAGAAGTTGAAGCCTACATGTGATTTAGTTCAAGTTTTGCGGGTGAGTCCCCGATGACAGCTCGTGGCCCTCTTGGTCTGCGTGGGCATTCAAATTCAATCTCGCCAGGGGCGCGCGAGACCTTTCGCTGGCCCGGGGGGGGGGGGCCCAGGGCGGGCCCAATGGGCTCAAGGATGAGGCCCAAGGTTGGCCAGAAGAACAACAGATGAACGAGCCAAAAACAAGGCCCCATGATGATGGCGTGATCGCACGTGCAGTCATCTAGGACCCCTTTGGGGCCTTCTTGGAGCCCTCTTGACAAGGGTTTCTTAGATGCCCAAGATGGCCCCGCGAGGGCGAGGCGCCCGTGGCGCCGAGGGTCTTCGCCGAGGGGGCTGCTCGCCAAGCGGGCCCAAGGGGGCGGCGGGCGATCGGGCGCCCGAGCGGCTGCGCAGCGCGGCAATGGGGGAGGAAGTAAGCCAATGCAAGGAATGTTCGGTCAACGGCGTCACGGAAGTCTCCGGAACCTACGCTCAGCAGCGCCGCGGCAGGCCGATGTGGCGGCGCGAGGATGGCATGTGCCAAGTCATCTTCTGGGATGATCGCGACGGCCCCGGCGGCGCCGGCTGGTGGGTTCTCAAGTCCGACAATTGCGACTGGGCGTTCGTGCGCCGCGAGAACGTCGCAGCTGCCGCGCCGCCGACCCGCGGCTGGCTGTCCTTCCCACTTGAAACCGCTACCAGCAATGACAGCGTGTATCTCGCCCCTCGCCCGGCGTCGCAGTCGAGCGACGCGGGGCCAGAAGGTGAAGAAGCAGCCGGCGAAGCTGAACTAAGCAGGGTTGCCAAGCCTTGGCGGGACATCGAAGAGTTACGTGAGGCTTCTGGCGCGATGCGCGAGTTGCGCGGACACGAAGGCGAATCGGTGGCTGCTGCAGCGGAGGGCAAGGTTGCATCGCCAGGCGACGCGGCCTGGCTCATGCAGGAGGTGATGCGCGCCAACGGGCGCACGGGCGCTGTCGAGGGGCGCGTCGCAGAGCTGCGCAAAGACATCGAGGGTATCAAGGGCGCCTTGGGGCCGGAGTCCATCAAGCGCCAGAGGCTGCAGCAACGGCGGAACGACAAGAAGAAGGTGCTGGCGCCGCCGCCACTCTTGTTGAACTGGGCCCCTTCTCTTTGGTGTAGCTGTCCCCCAGCTGCCTCCGGACTGCGTTTCCTGGAGCTTATAAGCATTATATAAGATCTTGTAAACTAGAATACAACAACAAATCACCAGTAATACCCATCGCACAAGAACGAATGCTGTGTCACTTGTAAGTAGTAGCCAGGCAACAAAAACGAACCCCTGCATCACTTGTAAATAATATCCATAGTTCCAGAAAAAAAAAACGCCATCATCAATTATCAGTAGTGCGCACAATGCATCAACAAACAAGGGTATCACACAACGCAAGTCCCGAAGTACTTCGGGGTGCTAGCGGGCATGGTTCAAAAGGGCTGGTGTGAATTCGCGAGGCGACAACAATGAAAACCAACTAGGCAACCTACTCATAGGGCGCGCTGACAGCCCGCCAAAGTAGTGATGGAGAGGCGAGCTGACTACCCACGTAGATCCTGGTGACAGCGGGGCGAACGCCCACCAATGTATCAATGATAAATGGAACTGACTCCTACCTAGGTCACTGTTGCTGAATGAATCGGTGCTGATGTTGGACGCAGCGCGCTGGGTGTAAGAACCGAACCCATCGAAACAGAAACCGATTGTCGTGAAACTTCCTTTCGCGCCGCTCTTGCGCCCGACGCCGCACTGGTGCCGCCGGGCGGCCTCGATCAGGCGGGCCTTCCGAGCAAGCGCCAGGGCGCGCGGCCCCATGCGGCGGAGAGTGGCGCCCGCCAACAAGGGTCGCACCTCGCCGGCGCCCTTCGCGAGCGCCGCGAGCTCTCCCGTGCGCAGCGCCAAAAGGGCCTCCCGCGGCAGCTCCCCAAAGGCGACCCTCGCGGCAGCCCAGGCGAGCAGCCGCGCCGTCTCGCTGTCGCTCGCCCCCAGATGCTCCAGCAGCGTCCCCAGCAGGCCCGGCGCCGCCAGCCGGGGAGGGCGCCGAAATGGTTTGCGCGCCTCCACCTCCTCCCCCACCTCTCCTCTGAGCTCGGGGCTGGGCGGCGCGGGGGGCGGGGCAGAGCGAGGCGCCGCGCCGGCGCCATCTCCAGCCTCGTCAGGCGGGAAGCTCGCCCGCGGCTTCTCCAACGTCTCCCCGGCCGCGGCCAATGTGTGCACCAGGTGTGCTTTCTGTTTGTTTGTCTTCCTCGGTGGTGCTCGGGGGGGCGGGCCGTTCGTGGCCGAAGCCCACGGCCGCCCCCGCTGTCCGCCCCGCCATAACGCCAGTCGGTTTTCCAGTAGCTCTGCGCGCGTCGGGCCCGCTGCCCGGGGCCGAGAGGACAGCGCCAAGTCGAACAACAGGAGCATTTTCCACTCTGCGGCGGCATCCCCGTGTTGGCCCGCCTCTTCGATTACCCCCGGCGCCTTGCGCCTCGCATGCGTCACTGCGCCGCGAAACCTGTCTGGAACTTGCACGAATGTGGGGGCCCCCACACGCGGCGCAGACTGCGGCGCCAAACGCTGCCACCAAGCCCAGTCAGGCATGGTCGTCTCGTCCCAGGCTGGATGTATCACTGGAGCGTTGTGCTGCTCCTGCTCCTGCTCGTGCCCCTGGCCGTTGCTGTTCCGGCTGGCGGCCGCCGAGGCCAACGCCGTGCGCGCTTCCTGGGCGTGGACGTCCTGGGCCCGAGGGGCCACAGGACGCATGTCATCGCCGGAGGCCGCCTTCGCAGAGACGCATCCCAAGCAAAGCCAGCTGTAGCGATGCCGGCTGCCCCACGGGCACATGCGCAGCTCCTCCGTCTTAAAAAGAGTCGCGCGACCTTTGCACGCAGCAAGCCGTTCGGGCTGAAGGTTCAAGGCCCACTCTCCGCGACGACGGCGGCGCCCCGGAGCGGCTCCGCCGGCTGCAGCGCCTCCGCTGGCGGCGTCGTCCTCGTCGCCGCCCCTCCACTGAGTAGCGGCGTGAGCCGCCGCAGCCGGCGCAACGCCAACCGCCGGCGCGGCGTCGAGGTCGACGTCGCGTTCCAGGGCCCCGGGGCTGAGGGAAAAAGGGAAGGGAAGAAACGGAAGTGAACAGGGGAGAAAGGCCGCCGGGCAGCGGCTGCGAGCGACTTTTGATCCTCTTCCTCCTCCTCCTCCACCTCCTCCTCTTCTTCCTCCTCCGCCTTCTCCTCCTCTTCATCCTCCTGCTCCTCCTCCTCCTCCTCCTCCTCCTCGTCCTCCTCCACCTCCCCCCTCCTCCTC
>CAUYUJ010003628.1:51177-53677 GCA_963575745.1 Prorocentrum cordatum
ACACACGCACACACGCACACACACACACACACACACTTGGGGATGTCTTGCGCATGCCACCAATCGTCAGAACACTGAAACCAACTAAGTGGGTGTGGTCGACATGGCGACCGAGGACGGCCAAATCGACCTGAAGTACCAAAAAGTTCAAGTCGAGGTCGGTAGATTCTTCTCCAAATGGCACCCTAGGAATATCCACCGAGTAGTGGCTGTGGCTTTCGGCTGCTCCCAGATTATATTGATGTCGGCAGATTGTATTGATGTCGGACGCGAGGTGCGGTCTCGGAAGCTCGGACCTGGAGCCACAAATGGTCCCGGGGGGGGGAGGCGCGTGGGGGGCCGCTGCGAGGGGCCCTCAGGCGGCCTTAGGGCGCTCGTGGGCCTCACTGGGAGCGCCTGGCGGCCGTCCTGAACCGATAAGACCGATGATCCTCAGAAAGTGGGTCAGCGCCAGCGTGTGCTCGTGCACCGCAGCCCTTCAGGGGCGATGCAGCCAGCGCGAAGAGGACCGAACGGGGTAGACACACGTTCAGCCAACACATGTTCCGAGGATCATCGATAGGAAGGGCCTCTCGTGTCGTAGCGGGCCGCAGACGCCGAGAAAAGGCGGGGACGCCGCAATCCTTGAGAACGACCTCGGGGTCACGTTGGAGGCATCGGGGACTGTTCTGGGGCGTTCTCGGGAAACCTCGGGACCCTCTCGAACCTTGTCCATCTCCACTTACTCCTCCTCGTCAGCCCGTCCTCATCCGCCCTTGTCATCATCGCCTCAATTCGCTGGAGGCTTCAATGGAAGGACGCTCTCAAAAGTCTTCCAAGGGTCGTCAAGGCTATTTCAGGGCGTTCGTGGGGGCTGTTTGGGGCCTCGGGGGTGGAGGGTGGGTGTTTTTTCAGACGCCGTCCCCAGAACAGCTGTGAACGCGGGCCGGGGAGATCTGAAGGGAAACTCCTCCTCCTTCTCCTCCTCCTCCTCCTCCTCCTCCTCCTCCTCCTCCTCCCTCACATGGGATTTGCTGGAAGGTCGTGGTGCGTGTCTGTCGTGGGGCCACGAGAGGCGTGGCGATGGCCGCTTTCCGGGTCGCGCGCCAGACGGTTCTAGGGAAAGGGCCACTTGGGGCCTCCTTGGGGATCGCGCAAAGCCGTCCTGGAACCAGAGGCGCTGCCAGTCGGCCTTCAGTTCGTTGAAGGTGGCCCTGCCGGCCAGCGGGCGACCCGAGCAGGGGACCAGGCAGACGGGGGGCGCCGGGGCCGTGGAGGAGCGCTGGGCGAGCCTCCCACCGCTCTTCACCGCCACGGCCGCCCAGGCTCGCCACTCCGCGCAGCTGCGTGCTGCGTCTCTCTGGCGGGGGGCCCCCGGGCGCCGCCGCGGCTCCCCGATCGCCTCGCGCCTGCCTGCGCCGGCCGCCTCCCCGAGGAGATCGGGCAAGCCTCCTCCTCGGTGGTCCAGGCTCTCGTCCTTCTCCCAGGCCTTCGCGAGTGCCAGGGCCAAGCGTCGGCCTCGTCAGTGCGCCTCCAGCTGCACTGGCCGGCGCGGTGTGGGCCCGCCGCCTTGGCCTTGATCAGCTGCTGGGCGAGGTCGAGGCCGCTGCGGAGCTGGTCTGTCGCATCGGAGCGCAGCGGCTCCATGGCGAACGTGGGCCCGTGCGCTCGGCCGCAGAAAGGGTCTGCGTGCCCTGTGATGCCGTGGATGTGGATCAACCCGCCCCCTGCTGCCGTCTCCATGCGCTGCCTGAAGGCCTGCCCCAAAACGTTGGGGTCGCTCCCTCCGCGCTCCGCTTGGCCCTGTGTGGTGGCGCTCCACCTTGGCGTCCTCGCGCGGCTTGACCACCTCGGGGTCCAGCTCGGAGACCTACTGGGGCGCTTGGGGACCTGTGCGAGCGCGTCAGGTCGGACGTCGTGAATGAGCAGCTCGACGGGCGTGCGAGGGTGGAGCCCGAAGCCCTTCCAGGCGCGGCACAGGCACGTGGTGCGCTACGAAGAGCTGGGAACACACGCGCCGCATGCAGAGGCGTCCCGTCGCGTCCGCGAAGCAGGCTCCCTCGGGGGGCCGAGCACAGCTGCGCGATGACACTCGGGCAGCTCGAACAAGGTGGGCGGTTCCATGCTGTTGTTCGCTTCGAGGAGCCACGGCATGCGGCAGGCGGCCACGGCCACCCGGGCGATCGCCCCGACAAGAGGTCGAGGTCCGCGCCCCGCAGAGCGCTGGCGCCCTGGAGATGGGCGGACGCAGCCCTCCGCCCCTGGCCCGGGGGGGCACCGTGACGGGGACCCTGATCGAGCGATGGGCCAGGTGCTGGGATGGGGCCCGGGGTGCCCGCCTCTCTCGGGTCGGGCGAAAGGGGGGGATAGCAAAGGGGGGGTTTGAGAATCAGCTCACGTAGCCGATTTTCCCGGCGCCTCCCGGCGCCGGAGGCGGCTATGTATCGAGGAATGGGCCCCTCGGTGAGGCCGAAACCAGCTGCATGCAGCAAATTTCGTAACCCCCCCTTTCCCAATCCCC
>CAUYUJ010003628.1:56177-73677 GCA_963575745.1 Prorocentrum cordatum
GAACCGGAAGCCATCGAAGTCAAGTCGAATCGAATCGGAGGAATCGAAACGAGCCTTTGTGGGCGGGGGGGAGGGGTAAGGCCTTGGTCGGTTTCATCACTGTGATCTGCGTGTTCGTCATTGCGGACTCTGGGGCCATGCTGTTGATGATAAAATCGAGGGAGCGTAGAGTTCCCGGGAGGAGGTGCCACCAGCTCGAGGGTGGGGGAGCGGCTACCCCCCCAGCTGGTGGGAGGAGGAGGCGGAGGAGGAGGAGGAGGAGGAGGAGGGGGAGGGGGAGGAGGACGAGGGGGAGGAGGAGGAGGAGGAGGGGTAAATGCTGGGGCCGCAGGCCAAACCAACAGGAAGCGTGGGCTCTTCAACGAGTCCAGGAGGAACGTCGGGACAGCAAGCTCCAGGGGCGGGGCGACGCCCCCAGCGCAGATCTTCGATGGGCCTGCCGGAGTCTCCGCGGGCCCCCCTCCCAGGAGCTCCCACAGAGGCTCGCCGCGGAGGCCTCCGGGGGACCATCTCGGAGACCGCACGCAGAAGCATCATGGGCACAACACCTTCCATCCTCCTCCTCCTCCGTCCTCCTCCTCCTCCTCCTCCTCCCCTCCTCCCTCCTCCCTCCTTCCTCCTCCTCCTCTCCTCCTCCTACCTCCTCCTCCTCCTCCCCCTGCTTCCTGCTCCTGCTCCTGCTCCTGCTCTGCTGCTCCTGCTGCTCCTGCTCCTCCCTCCTCCCTCCCCCCTCCTCCTCCTCCTCCCCTTCCTCCTCCTCCTCCTCCTCCTCCTCCTCCTCCTGCTCCTGCTCCTGCTCCTGCTCCTGCTCCTGCTCCTCCTCCTCCTCCTCCTCCTCCTCCTCCTCCTCCTCCTCTCTCCTCTCTCCTCCGTGCAGTTGTTCGGTACCGTGCGGCGTGCTTTTTTTGGCCCGATGATCCAGGATGCTCCTCGATGGTCCTCGCCGAGAAAAGGTGCAAACGTCCGAGCGGTGCCGTGGGGGAGTGGGCCGAGCAGGATCCATCGGAAACCGCACAGCAGCACGACAGGCACAACGCCCTCGATCCTCGACGAGACTGGGCCGAACAGAGGAGGAGGAGGAAGAAGGATGAGGGGAGATGTGGCGTGAGCTTCCAGGACGAGGTGACAAAGAATGGGACGCACAGAGACATACACTTACTAAATGTCCTCCATGGAAACGCGCGTCCGACACGAACATCTAGTATACCCATCTTGTGTTATATCGTTTCGCGAGCGGCGCGGCCAGAAAACGCCCGCTACGACACATATACTGAAACATTTTTCGGTGCGCGCGTCGCCCCTGGATGGGGTGACGCACATATAGTGTAAGTATGTTGGGGTGACGCCGAAAGAAGGGGGTCCCCACCTGCGTGCTGGTGATGTTGAGGGTGGCCGGCTCGGGCGCCATCCCAGGAGGTCTGGGCGGAACCGACGGCTTCTCTCGTCCCCCCTGCTGCTGCTCCTCCTCCTCCTCCTCCTCCTCCTCCTCCTCCTCTGTTCCTGTGTTCCTATCGTGGTGTAGTCCAGCTCCCGGAGGCCGCGCTACGCACTCGACGAACGACTAGACGACGGGCGGCTGGCCTTGCAACCGCTCCGCTGGCGACCTCCAGCTCCGACCGAAACGTTTGCCGTCGGAGGGGTTCTTGCCTGATTTGAGCTCTGCAAGGCTCTGCGCAGCCCCGCGGTTGCGAGGGGCCCCAGGACATGGGCTGGAAAGGTGGTTGGACCGCTGGGCGCCGTAGGCACCGAGCTTACAGCGCCAGACAAGCCCTCCAAGACCAAGCCACAGCCTGCGGGTCCCGTGGGCCCTCCTCGCAATTCTCGGTATACGTGCGCACGGGGCAAAAAGCAGAGGCCAATCCTAGACTGAAAACGGTCCGCGCACAATGTGCAGAAAAACCAAAAAAAGACGACTGACCTGGGCGGTGTACGCTGTGGCCGTTGGCATCTGCAACCAGCTCGAGGCCCCCTGCTTTCTTTCTAACAGGGGCCCTGATCTTAGATCACTGTTCCCTATTAGTAAACACCCCCTCCCCCAGACGACTGGTCGCCAATCCAGAACCATGCGGGCACCCCCCACCATCCCTGGTCAAAAAAAACAAACAGACGCACTCTGCCTCCAAATTCGGAGCATGCGCAGCCAACCCGATGCGGCCTCCCCTCATCATCCCTGTCAAAAAAGTTAGAGTACACTTGGCGGCGGCGGCGGCGGCGGCTGCGGCGGCGGCGGCTGCGGCGACTGCGGCGGCGGCGGCGGCCGCGGCGGCGGCGGCGGCGGTGGCGGCTGCGGCGGCGGCGGCGGCGGCGGTGGCGGTGGCGACAGCGGCTGCGGTGACGGCGATTTGGCAGCGGGGGCGGCGGCGGCGGCGGAGGTGGCGGCGGCGGCGGCGGCGGATTGGCCCCCAGTAGCTGCCCATCCAAAGACTCGAGTGCTACGTATGTGTTGGGAGGGCGGGTGGGAGTGAGCGAAACGGCTTGCGGGCGGGGAGGGAATCTTGACACATCTCCCCCCCCCTGCGGGATAGCATGTCAAACCGGAACCTGGAAATCCCGATGTTCCTCACCTGCTCAGAAAGAAAAACATACTGTTGGTTGACCCTCGGATTGCTAGGATGCATCCTGGCCCCCGTCCCCGCCAGGGAATCGGCCTCGCGGTTCCCTGCCCGCGCCCAGACAAGGATCCCCAAGACCGACGCCTTGGCGAGGGACAGGTGGGAGCGAACCTTGATGAGGGAACTATGTTCTCTCCCATAGTCCTCGCTGACATGGAAGATCTTATCCCAAAGCTCGCTGTGTGCGACCTTTTCCGCGCGCGTGTCTGGGCCCCCGATCCACGCGTCGACCGCCATCTGGAAATCCGCGGCGACAGTAACAGCCCCAACGGACAGGAAGCAAAGACAGATGAGCAGAGCGCGCATCTCCCCGCATCCCGCCTCCTGAGCTGGGTGACGAAAAAGGGTCGTGGGAGGAGGTAGCGATGCAGGCGGCGACCGAATCCATCCCGACGGCCGCCCATCCAGCCCTGGTGAAAGGTAGCCCAGGATCGATAGCGGAACCGTCGACGCAGACCCTGGACTCCAACATACCCGAGGTAGGCCTCTCAACCTCCTCCTCCCTCCCCTCCTCTCCTCCTCTCCTCCTCCTCCTCCTCCGTCCTCCTCCTCTTCCTCCTCTCCTCCTCCCTCCCTCTCCTCCTCCTCCTCCTCCTCCCTCCTCCTCCTCCTCCTCCTCCTGCTCCTCCTGCTCCTCCTGCTCCTCCTGCTCCTCCTCCTCCTCCTCCTCGGTCAAGCGGGGGCCACGTGCCTTCAGGAGGCTGCGTGGGCCCACGGGTGAACCGAACAAGGCGTGCCTCAGGGCGAGCAGCATCAGACTCTACTTTGGGGAGGTCGAGCATGTTTCTGAGGCCTTGATGCGCAGGGCACATGTACAGCCGATGCATCTGAGTTCCAGCCTCGAGACCACCAGTCAGGCACTTGCACTCCACGGCGCGTCGGTCTTCACACAAACATGCTTGCGTAGGGCATCCTCCCGCAACTCACCCAGAGAGAAGACGAGACTCCATCTGACTCTGCTTCCCCCGCCTCCTCCCTGTACTCCCGGCGCAGCAGGATGAGCGGGGCAAGCAGCGGCGGGGAGGGCAACTGGAACAGCGTCAAGCCTATCCTCGCACGAAATGCCTCTCGAGTGTCCTGCTTGATGAGCTTACTTAGCGTTCTCTTACCAAACTCCCGAGAATCTATGGGGGCCCCTGTCCGAGTCTTCCAAATAAATCAACTGACTGCTCCCATCCCGGCCTGCGCAACTTTAGGACTGCGACGCAAGCGGGGCCTTTGGCCTCAGATTGCCCCAGCTCTGGTCGCCTTAGGGCCGCATCGAAGCAGGCTCTCAAGACATCTGGCTGAGACCAGACCCCTCGCAGTGCACAAGACCAAGACATGAGCGGCAATTCGTTCGCAGCGTACTCTGGGTCTGTGTCAGGCTTGGCGGAAATCATGAACTCCAACGTCCTGCCCCTGCCTCCCCCTGCACCAAAAGAACCAAGAACAAGAGACGATCTCAATGTACGCGTCCTCCTGTCATCCTTTCTTCTGATGCTAACGTCATACATGCCAGCAGGAACGGCACCTCTTTCCAATGTCTGCAAGAGCCCGCCACAAGGAACATCGGCGGCCTCGAACTGGGACACGCGCGCATTGATTTTGCCAAGCCTTCCCACGACGACTTTCTTGGCCCCCGCGCCCTTGCAGCCCATTCCGAAATCGACCCCCAGATTCTCGGTGGAGGAGGGCCCCTGGAACTTCACTTGGCCAGTTTCTGGGCCACGGCTTTCGCAGCACTGGAGGATAACGACAAGATGACTCCCGTGGGTTCCGAGATGCCTTGGTGCTGAGCCTCCAGGAGCCCACAGAGATAAGCCATACCACTCCCAAGAACCACCTGGACCTGCTTCGGGACCCCTCCGACAAACAAGCTGATGTCGTCCACCACGTTGAACGGCCTAGCAGACGGGAAGTGCTCGCAGAGCCTGTCGATGGGAGCGATCAGGAACAGGCGCAAAAAGGGTAGTGGCGAACGAGCAGCCAGCCAAGATGGTCTGCTTCATTCCAACTTGGCTCGAGCGGATGCCAGCCAGACTGAGGAATCGCGGCCCCCGGTACTTGACAAGCAGCAGACGCAGCCTCTGAAGCGGGACAGCCCACTCCTGAGCGGCGCGTATGGGCAGAAAATGGCACACTTTCTCGAAGGCTCTGGCGAGGTCCGGCATCCCCGGCCCCGTGGACAGCTCCTCGAGACCAAGGTGCTCGACCACGAGGTTCTGTTCCCAGACGGCCCGCTCGCAAGACTTACCCTTGAACCCGTAGTTTAACGGGCGAAGAACGGTATCCAATAAACTGTTTCGCCGTCGGGGACACCTGCCCCAGGGCGGCTCGAAAGTTTATACCCTTACGGTGGCACCGTAGGGGTAAAAACTTTCCAGCCGCCCACGGCGAAACTTAGGGTGGCACCGCAGGTGTCCCCGACGGCGAAACAGTTTATTTCATACCGTTCTTCGCTCGCTGAGTAGTGGTAGCTTCTGGGGTGCTGCTCCTCCCAGGACACCGCCTCATGCCTGGGCAACTTGTGGAACGCCCTGCTGATGCCTGTCTCGATGCCGATGGGTCGGAAGCCCCCATCTGGCTTGGCCAGCTGCGCCAACAGGATGCTGGCGATCGGGGCGCCAAAAGCGCGCTCGCACTCTTGCCACCTCCATAGGAGGGCAAGGCAACTTAGCGTACCATCAGAGGCCGATGCAAGAGCCCTCGGATGCAGAGTGCCAGTTCCCAGGGCAGTGTACTTCTTGAACGACCTGGCCGCCTTTCTGATCACCTCGGGTTGTCCGTTCTGGCCGGGTCGGCCAACTAGCTCCATCCCGCGCCCAAATTCCTCTTAGCTCATCTCGTCAAAGAGCTCTACGAGGTATTTGAACAGGTAACAAAACAACAGAACTTCCGTCGAGATTTGTTTTGCCAACTAGCCCCCCGGCGCGCTGGGGGCATATGTCGTCGATAGAAATACCTCGCTCCTAGGCCTTCCCTGCCTCGCCCTGCCGCCGCCGCCGCTGCCTGCCGGTGCTGCTGTCAAGGCCCCCGCAACCAGGGCACATCAGGGCACGACTCGCAGGGACACCGAAGATTTCACCCCGCGAAAACGAACACGGTGGAGGATGCCTCGGCCCACGGATGCATTCTTTCCTCCGTGCAGGAGACCGACTGCAACATGGACTTTCCCTAACACTGGTTATTGCGCCGAGGCCATGAGACAGAAGGTCTACGAACCTTTGACGTAGTAGTCGTAGACTCGACAAGACAATCAATTCTGGGGTACATCAATTCTGTAGTCGATCCCCTACTCCAATCCTGCGCGCGCCAACATCCTGGCGTGCGCGTCGACATCCCCGCTCAGGGGGCCCTGGTGCTGCTGCACGCCCGGACCCCCAGCTGGGGGGGGCGCACAAACGCGCCCCGCCATGTTCGCCTTGCCTTGGACTCGGGTCTCGAGTAACTAGGGGATCGACTACATAATGGATCTATCCCGCAATGTAATTGCTCGTCGAACCGATGAGAAAAAAAAAACGTTGGCACGTCGGTAGATCTACGGAGCACTGTAGGTATGTTCCGTAGATTCGACGGGACATCAATTTTGAGGCACATCGATTCTGTAGTCGATCCCCCGCTCGAGGGTTAGGAGCGATTCACCGAACTGGCGTGGAGCGATCTGGCTTGAGAGAGAGCAGACAAAGGGCAAAGCAAGTGCAGGGCGACAACACTGCGATCATGGATGGCCTGACAGGAGCTTGAGGTACTTCAGCCCCGAGGCCCAGTCAGAGAATCAGGCCGCGAGGAAGGCGAGCGCTGGCCGCTGCAAGGCGCCCCACTGGAGCAGGCGACGGCGACGGGGCGCGGCGGCATTCCAGGAGCAGCAAACGCCGACTCGGCAAATCGTATCGGATCGAAACGTGCATCCCCCTCCCTCATCCCTAGCGACCCTCGCCTCTGGAAGCGGTGCACCCCCTGTCGCGCTGGCAGATGCCGGCAACGACGACGACGGCAAACACACCGACGACGACGGCGGAGACGGCGACGACGCTGACGACGAAGAGGGCGACGAGGGCGGGACAGTCAAAGGTACAGATGGTTGGGCGTGCGGAACATGAAAGCCGGCGGCCATTTTAGGCGGGCGGAAGGGCGCGACACTAAATCTAAGTTTACACTCGAACCTCTTGAAGCAGGCCAGACGTGAACTGGCTCTTGGGGTGATCCCACAGGCCAGGCGGAGCTGGAACGACAACCCGAAATCCGCCGACCCTGTCGGCGTGTGTGAGGGGCTTTTCCGTTCGAGCCGTCATCTCCGTTATTCTTTGTACTTGTCGTCTCTGTCCTGCGCCCCAGCCGCCCGAGCCGCGCCCGAGCCGCTCGAGCCAAGCCGACCTTGAGCAACGTCGTAATTCAGTCGAAGGGAAGCCCCTTCCCTTTGATCCCTTCCCCGCCGGGAGGGGGGGGGGGGGTATCGACCCCCCCCCCGGGTCAGATACGACGCCCCCCCCCCCGTAGCGACCTTGAGCAACGTCGTAATTCAGTCGAAGGGAAGCCCCTTCCCTTTGATCCCTTCCCCGCCGGGAGGGGGGGGGGGTATCGACCCCCCCCCGGGTCAGATACGACGCCGTACCGATTGAGGTCGGTCGAAGGGAACCCTTTGATCCTCCCCCGACCCCCCCGGGTCAGATACGACGCCCCTCCCCGTACCGACCACGTCGAGTCGAAAGGAAGCCCTTCCCTTTGATCCCTTCCCCGCGGGAGGGGGGGGGGTATCGACCCCCCCCGGGTCAGATACGACGCCCCCCCCCCGTACCGACCTTGAGCAACGTCGTAATTCAGTCGAAGGGAAGCCCCTTCCCTTTGATCCCTTCCCCCGCCGGGAGGGGGGGGGGGTATCGACCCCCCCCCGGGTCAGATACGACGCCCCCCCCCCGTACCGACCTTGAGCAACGTCGTAATTCAGTCGAAGGGAAGCCCCTTCCCTTTGATCCCTTCCCCGCCGGGAGGGGGGGGGGGGTATCGACCCCCCCCCGGGTCAGATACGACGCCCCCCCCCCGTACCGACCTTGAGCAACGTCGTAATTCAGTCGAAGGGAAGCCCCTTCCCTTTGATCCCTTCCCCGCCGGGAGGGGGGGGGGGGGTATCGACCCCCCCCGGGTCAGATACGACGCCCCCCCCCCGTACCGACCTTGAGCAACGTCGTAATTCAGTCGAAGGGAAGCCCCTTCCCTTTGATCCCTTCCCCGCCGGGAGGGGGGGGGGGTATCGACCCCCCCCCGGGTCAGATACGACGCCCCCCCCCCGTACCGACCTTGAGCAACGTCGTAATTCAGTCGAAGGGAAGCCCCTTCCCTTTGATCCCTTCCCCGCCGGGAGGGGGGGGGGGTATCGAAGTTAGAATTCTGATGTATGATAGGTTTCGAGCGGGTCCCTGTAAAGAGCCTCTTGGGAGCCCCTGGACTAACGTCCCAAAGCTAGGCTTCTAGGCTAAGCTCTTACTTGACTGCCTGCTGCTTTGCTACGTACTGTAGCCGTTTGGCTTAGTGAAGAAAGATCTCATCCGATATCTTTAACATATTCACTCTTAAGTATCAAGATAATTGATTCTCATCAATTCTTATTGGATACGATTCTCATCGATATCCCGAGTTTGGTAGCGGAGCCTCCACGGAGGCTCTATCCACGGACCGCACGCTTGCGCGCGCGCACCTGTCAGGCTTGTGCAGTACGACAGATTGGTTTCAGATTCACATCGGAACCACCAGATTGGTTTCAGATTCACATCGGGACCACCACCAGAACGGTTTCAGA
This sequence comes from Prorocentrum cordatum, assembly GCA_963575745.1. Classification (NCBI taxonomy): domain Eukaryota; class Dinophyceae; order Prorocentrales; family Prorocentraceae; genus Prorocentrum; species Prorocentrum cordatum. The sequence goes on from CAUYUJ010003628.1 coordinate 64,566, forward strand.
TTCACATCAGATACCGAGTACGACGGATTGTTTTCGAGACCAGTCATTTCAACATAGCATCAATCTAACACAATGCAGCAGACGACGGCAAGTTCACAGCTTGGTCTTCGGCAGTATACGAAGGACGTGCCACCAGGATGGAGACCCAGAGCGTACCCTATCAAGGAGTACAAAGAATATCTAGCCATCTGGGGCCGTCTGACCAAGCTCGACCAAGAACAGATAGGACCCGCGATCATGTCACGACTGGAAGGAGGAGCTCTGAGGATTGCAATTGGCTTGACTATTCAGAGGCCCGATCCCCAGACTCTTGTGCAGACGACCTACGAAGGGATCGAGGCAGTTTCTCTCGACGCTCAGCCAGCCATCAATGACCAAGCAGGAAATAGTCTCGCTCCGGCATATCCTTCAGGAGTCAAAGTACTGATTGCGAAGCTCACGGAACTCTACTACTTAGACGATCAGGATCTCGCCTGGACGAGCCTGGACAGATTCTTCTGTTTCGTCAAACCATATGACATGGATTTCTCTACGTATGTTGTTGAATGGGAACGCCTCTATTCTGAAGCAGAAAAACATGGAGGTCTCGCCATCGGTGACAGTGGCAAAGCATGGCTCTTCTTCAGTCGTTCAGGCATCGCAGAACGACAGCTCTCAGATCTCAGACTCAAGGTTGGCGGAGACCTCACACGCTACAGAGAGATGATCGCCCTCCAGATGAAGATCTCCAAGAATGAATCCGCCAGCTACGACCAGTCTCAAGGATACAAGCAGTACAACACTGAGGAGTACGACGACGACGACTGGAATGACGAGGAGTACTGGCACGAGGATGACGACTGGTATGACTATGATTCTGGTCGAGAATGGAATGACGAGGAGTACTATGATGATCAAGAAGGTGATGATTGGTCCGAATGGCAGGAAGAATATCCAGACGAATATGGAGACGACCACGGAGACTACTACGGTGAAAAAGGCAAGAAGTTCGGAGGAAAGTCTCGGAAAGGAAAAGGATACGGCGACCATCAACAACGCGGACAACACAACAAAGGACGAGGAAAACGATCTAGCGGCGATCAATGTACAGAGTGTGGCAGCAAGTGGCACGCTACGGAACAATGCCCTATGAAGACGAACTCAGGACCTGCATCTTCCAATGGACAGCACGAATCAGAACATCATGCGGATTCCGATCGACCCCAAGACGATGAAGAATATTGGACTCGCAAAGGATCTTGGAAACCTACTCTCAGAGGTTCTCGAGGAAAAGGATATGATCGACGACCATATGGGCCACGCTATCAACCAGGACGCGGAAAAGGACAACGCTCAATGGGCCGCAGTGATTTTGGACGATTCTCTTTCAGAGGCAAAAATAGGAAAGGCAAGGGCAAAATATCTTCCAAGAATGGCTACAAGCAGCGCAACTACGGTCAGATGTACGCAACCTTTCCCACGACAAGTGCACGAGACGGAGCACCACATGATCATGACAGTCCTTCGGGCTTTGTTCCTACATCAGAGTCGGATGGCGACCATCATAGGAAGCTCGAGAGACACAAGGCCGGAAAAGCGTACCAGCTGATCTTCGGACCGGACCCTCCAGGAGCGACGTCAGTATCAGCAGTATCTTCAGCGTCTGCAGCAGCTATGACAAGTTCAACCTCATCCTCTTCGAATGGACCTATGGAGATAAGCCATCCTCCAGGACTGCGCGAACCCCTCTATGTCCCATTGACATCGACGAGCCTGGAAGTACCGAGGATATGTCATATCTGCTGGAAGGCATCGACAGCGATCTGCGCCACGTGCTTGAAGCAATGCTGTTCAGATCATTCCTTCCTGAACTCATCGAACAGCAAGATCCTGTGCTTCGACTGCACGGCAAGTCACATCAAGGAAGCCACAGATCTCGGAGAAGAGCTCAAAGAAGGACCCTCAACAGCATCGAGCCCTACACTGAGCAGGACACCATCATCATGGATGAAGATCGGCTCTATCCCTGAAGCTATTCTTGAGGACGACGATGAGGAAGAAGTCAAGGAGGTTCACTTGATCAATGCTCCCCAGGAGCACGGCAGCTTCATTGCAAAAGGCATGGTCTACCAGAGTGACCGATTTCACAACTTCACGGTGATCAAAGGCATCAAGGCGTATGGCTTGTTGATAGACCCTGGAGCCTCACGAGGATTGATTGGCACAGACACTTTGGCAGATATTGTATCGCAGATTCTACGCCCCAGACGTCTTGAGAAGTTCGTGAAGTGGAAGCCCAGCATCAACAAGTTCACTGGCATTACTGCAGACCCACAGAAGTCATTGTCATTGGTAAGTTTTCCCATCGGCTTGCAGGGCATCAAGAACGCAACATTCCCAGCCGACGTTCTCGGAGGAATATCATCAAGGTGCCCTGGTCTGGTTCCACTGGTGAGCTTACTCAATGCTGGATGCATCATATGTTGTGGATATTTCGCCAACAACGATGGCCTGCTCGGCATCAGAACAACGGATGGTTCGATTTGTGCCCAGAGATTGTTGTTGACAGATTCGGGACATTATCTACTACCTATTGACCAGTTCAACAAGCCGCGCGACTGGAAGCAGGACCGACTCGTGAAGAACGAGAAGCAGCAGCTTGGACGTGCCGCTCAGCGGCAACTGCCACCGTCCAACACCATGGACTTCTACTCTTATCAGCAGTATTCTCAGAATGCACCAGTATCAACAGCATTTGTTGCAGGACTGTACACAGAACATGATGGCGAGGACTCGACCCTGAGGCCGACGCTTTTTCAATAGGTCCTGAACACGACGAGAAACTGTTTGGCCACGAGTTGTACTCATTTCGGAATTCTACAGTTCAACGATACCTGCAGGCATGGAGTACTATTTCAGCACCGCGCTGGACAGGGACACCCATGTTTCCTTCCTCTCTTTCTCCTGACGAGCTCAACGAGGCCAACAGTGAGTTCAAAGCCATCCCAGAGATGTTCTACACCACGCTCAAGGACCTACCTGTTATTACTCCATCTTGTTTTTCTCAATTTATGAATGTTCTCTCCGGATGCTTTGGCGGCAGACTACCGAGAATTTCACTATGGACATGGTGTTCAGGATCCTCTCGACTCGCCCTAATCATGCTCTCTGCCCCTTTCAACCTTCTCGTTCTATTCCCTGTGGACCTACGCTACGGCTGGGACCTACGTCTTCCTGAACATCAGCAGCTACTACATACAGCCAATCAACATTTTCTTCCAATGGTAACTACTTATGAACCAAGATGCAAATATTGGAGTCGAATGGGCAGCAGCAGAGATCCAGAAGTTACAGCAGAGAAAAGGCAACAAGAAACAGGCATGCTAAAGTTCATCTTGCAGAATGCCTGTGACAATGCTCAACAAGATCGACATGGGATATTCGAGAATCCGAAGTCGTCAGCCATATGGACTAAGTCACCATTGGCAGCACTACAGTATCATGACAAGTTTAATGGACACACATACTCTACGGACATGTGCAGGTTTTCTTCTCTACCTGATGGACAGCGGCATCGGAAAGAGACGAAACTCAAGAGTTCGTTCAAGTTAACACGTTGCATTGAAAGGTGCAGATGCTACTACGGACATGAGCAACTTGAAGGCTACGATCGAGATCAACATAGAAAACGAACGGCAGCTTCTGCAGCATACTCACGAAGATTCTGTTCAAGCCTTTGCCAAGATATCATGACTCTGCTGAGGTCTTCCAAGAAGACTTCACGCCAGAACTATCCAGCAGAAGAAATACAACCACCTCAAGATGATGATGATGGAACAGTACCTGGAATCACTACTAACGAGAAGATCCTGGACCGCAGGAATCTACGCGATCTCTTAAAATCAATGGAGGTTTCTCATATCTCAATGAATTACGGTTATTGCAAATTTCTGGAAGGACTCGACCAACAAATGCTCAAGGCATGTATACAAGATCTTGTAGACTACTCTTCCAGGACAATTATTCCAGGACGTTCAACTACCAGAGTTTTCAAGACTCCTGGGGCACGAATGGAGAATCCAACAGGAGATGTTCTGCACCAACTGCTTCACGAAGTTTTCGTATTCACAGCACTGGACGTGGAAATTTGGCCAAAAGAGATATACGTTTATGACAGACCTATCGCAGCCGATGCCTCGAAAGACAGACTGATCTTCTATGGTTTTTCAGATGGTAATGTACGAGCTGAATTTCTACCTGACTGGCAGAGTTGCAGTTCAGATATCCTGAAGAAGCTACCTCATGATGACGTGTATTACCTGGCCCAACTTCTTGGAGAACTACAGCCTGAAGGACATCGACAATACGCCAAAAGAAGAGTCACTGGAAAGACCACAGCTTCTCATGTACCTTCACCAGTACAACCTTCGGGAACTCAAGACTCTCGAGGAGTAGGTCAAGAAATTGTGAAAATGTCTGGTCGACGTCTTGACGCGATCAAACCCAGCGTTGATCTGAAGGATCTACCTGGCAAGCTAATGAAGGCCTCTCCAGCAGAGCAGGATCGACTCTTACGAGGAGTTCATGAAAGATTTTGGCATAATTCTCCCAAGGACATGTTGCGACTTCTTCAGGCAGCTCTGTTACCAAAGGACATCATTCTGAAAGGAGTTCAAATTGCTCGAGATTGCTCCATATGTCAGTCACAGCAGCGACATCTTCATGCGCCATCGATAAAGTCTCAGCTTTCCACCATCTTCAACGAAGTTGTTCAGCATGACCTGTTCTTCATGTGGGATTTGGTCTTTATGTTACTCATAGATGAGGCTATTCGTTGGAAAGCAGGAGATCATGTTGAGAATAAACTTGGACCTACACTTGTCAGAGCACTTTATCGTCTGTGGATCAGATTCTGGGGACCTATGCGACATCTGCTCTCAGATCAAGAAGGTGGTTTGCTCAGCGATGAAGCAACGCGGATGTTCGACAGACTCTCTATCACGCGTCTGCTTGTCGGACGCGACGGTTCCTCAACAAAAGGATTGGTTGAACGACACATCGCCCTGACCAAGATTGGCATGCTGAAGTTGAAGAAGGAACTACAATCAGCAGGAATAGATATCACCGCAGGAGAAATTTGTCAAGAAGTTTGCATGTCACAGAACCTACTCTTGGAATATAATGGCGGAACACCTCAGATGGCTCTGACAGGAGTTGAACAGCGAGGATGGTATGTTCCAGATACAGAGACACTGGAATCCAGTGTTGGAGCATTGAGTTCGAGGCCAGACTACATAGAGCAGATGATGAGGACCAGGATGTTGGCAAAGCAATGTATTCTACAAGGACTCATTGAAGACCGACTAGCCATGGCGTCACGTATCAAACAACACAAGCATAGCCATGAATTGCTTATGCCCGGTACGATCATCGACTACTGGAGACAGCCCAAGAGAAAAGAAGACGACGGCTGGCGTGGACCAGCAGAACTGATATCAGTGGAACGACTGGCCGGATCAGCTATCATAAGACACCAAGGACAACCACTATTGATACCTCTACAACACATACGACGACATGTTCTCTCACAGTTCTTCCACAAATCTCTTGACCAGTATTCAGAGGACTTCTTTTGCAACTATCACGTGGTCAAAGAGGCGAGTATCTTTGAAGCAGAACAAGAACCAGCAAAAGAGTCCAATGATGACAAACAGGTGCGGTTGACCAATGCCCTCATGGATATCATCGACGGAGAACCGCCAGGAAAACTACGATGGATTGGCAAGGTTTGTCGAGATGGAGAATATGTTGTGGTTCCCGATCAAGAATCAGTTGACCGTTGCCAAGTTCTCAAAATGTGTGAAGAATTATTTCAAGCAGTTTTTCCAAGAGCTCATGGTGTTTTATTTGGCACCAGTCTTCGGCGCATACCATTCATATCACAGGCCTTGTGGGCAGTTATTCTCAGATGGAATCGTCGAGACAGAAAGGACTACTATATCAAACAATACATTCCTAAGATTACCATGACCTTCAGGGCAGACAAATTTGAAAATTGGTCAACAGTTATTCTATACAGTTTCGATCATCAGGAAGAACTACAGCATGATTTGGTACCTGACATGGATTGGAGTGATATCTCAAGCATCACGCCTATGAACGACGCATTCTCACCAGCCATGGATCAACAAGATGATGACGACAGCTCGCCTTCTCGCAGAAGATCACCACCTGCAGCACCTCAACAGTCACAACCAGTACAACGTACACCTTCTTCGGAACCTATGGAAGAAGAAGAGAAAGATCACGACTCCGATATTTACCTACCAGCCGCGACTTCATCAGGGCAACCACCTGCGCCGCCTGCACCACCGGCTTCATCAGTACCGATATGTACGGATGAATCATTGGACGAACCACAGGACTCATCTTTTCCTGAGAAATCAATTGAGGTCCCTGCGGACCAGGATCCTACGTTACCTCAGCTACGACCAACACCGCCAGATGAACCAATGGATGATGTTGCAACTTCCTCCAACGGAGGACCAGGACCGCCAGGTCCACCAGGATCAGGAACAGTCATTTTCGACGTGGCACCACCTATCTCATGGAGACCACAGGTGCCATCAGCAGGATCATCATCACAACCACTACAACCAGTACACTTTCCTGCAGTACCTATGTCAATTGGGCCACGACAACCTGGACCTTCTCAAAACGCAGAATCGTTGATGACACCGATTACCACCGCACGACCGTCCACTACTACGACAGCTAAACCTATTAGTCCAGCTACGGCGAGAGCTACTATTCCCCATCCTACGCCTTGGAAGACACATATGCCTACGTGGGCACCATCTCCAAAGCCAGCAAGATACCGGACAGAACCATATGGCAGCAGTATCGGACAGTCCACAAGTTCGTCATCAACAGGATCATCTAGACCGACAATGACGCAACCATCCGCGACAGCATCGAGTTCATCTACAGGACAGCCTACAACGACAGCTTCACCGATACCGGCTACTCCACAACCACAGGCAGATTACGAACTCCCAGCAGTACCATCAACTCCACCAGAGGAAGACAATGCTCCCTCTGATCGATCAAGGTCACGTTCTTCACATGGCTCTCAGACGACAGTACAATATCCTGAAGACATAGACAATACAGGTGACCTAGACTACAGCAACACTGGTGGATTGGACGACAGCCGTGTTTCCAAGAGAGACCACAACAGCAGCAGCGAGAGCTCGACCACAGCTAAACCGCCTCCTCAGAAGCAAGTCAAGATCAACGACACTGAGGAGATCATCAACAAGGAAGACATCAAAAACAAGGATAATGATGACCTGCCGGATCCTTCAGCATCTCCATCTTCGGGACCACCTGGACCAGCAGCAGGAGGCCCACCTGTTCTTCCCATCGCAAGTGATGAAGCTCAACCACCACCGGCTCAGCCGGAACCACAAGAATCGGCAGAAGAAGAATCATCGCAGCATTTTTCAGGAAAGATTTCTATGACAGAACCAGACAGAGATATAATGAAGGCTCTACTCACAAAGTGTGGAGCGCAGCCAATCTATGATTTTTACAACGAATGGAAGACAAACGAGGAGGAACTATCAACTACCATGATCTCAGAGTTGATTGGCGAGCTCGAGAGCCTGGACATTGGTGCACCATCAGAACAGGAATTTCTTTTGGACCTTTACACTGGAGATGTGTACAAGGCCGGAGACGACAGCATGATGCTCACAGAAGAAGATCTTCGACGATATCCTCATCTTATAGACGAAGCAGATCATCGAGAATTGGAAGCATTCTGCAACCACAAGGTATTCGTGCCACGCTTACGAAAGGATCTTCCAGCAGGAGCCAATGTTGTTGATTGCGTTTGGGTTCGCAAGTGGTCTATCAAGTACAAGAAGGTAAAGTCACGTGTGTGTGCCAGAGGATGTTTTGACAAACAAAAGCAGCTGCTTGAGAAACACTCAAGCACGGCGACACGACTTTCCCAGATATTAGTGATTTCCATGGGACTCTGCAACGGAATCCTGTGGAGCGACACGGACGATCCCTACGACATCGAGACGGAGAGTTTGGACATCTCTACTGCCTTTCTGCAAGGATTGGACTACAGTGAGTTGAGTGCCAATGCACGGACACTTGGATATGAATATCGTCACAAAAGAGAATGTTTCATTATACCACCGGAAAATGTATGGCGACACTTTCGGAAGATGAAGACGGCCATGAAGGAGTTGAAGATACCTGACGCAGAACGAGGTCATTATGTTTTGCTGTGTTTACGAGCAATGTATGGTTTCACAGACGCGCCTCTCATGTTTCAGCTAGCACTTATTTTCTATCTCAAGACGGAGACGAATGCGATCAGTTCGGTTTTCGATGACAACTTCCTTTACTGGTTTGTTACTATCGACGGAACCAAGCACCTAGCACTTATTATGACAGCTCATGTGGATGATCTACAAATTACGGGTTGTAAATCAATGAGGAAGTGGATCAAGGATGCCTTGACCAAGCGTTTCGGTGAAATGAAGCTACAACAGATACCATATACACATGCAGGTATTCAGATTGAACGACTCAATCGAGATTGTCTTCGACTCCATCAAGATGATTTCTGCAGCAAACTGACGACTTACAAGATACCTGAGCATCGACTTAAAGAACCGGACAGCCTCTGTGACAGAGCAGAGATCACTATTTTCAGATCATTGTGTTGTTCTGCATTATGGGCCTGTCAGACACGTTTGGAAGAATTATGTGCAGTTACCAGTTTGCAGGTATATCTACAGACGCCGAAGATCGAGCATATCATTTCTATTAATTGCGTTATCAAGAGACTGAAGCGACCACTTCGACACGGCATCTATTTGTGGAGATTGCAGCCACCACTACGCATTGCTAGTATCAGTGATGCCTCGGCTCCGAACAAGCAGAGCAACTTTGCGACGGAAGGTATCATAGTCGGTCTGGCTGAAGACAGAATCACTAAGGTGAAGACGGACAAGGAGGATTTCCTGGACCAAGAGTTGGTCACATTACTTGGAGGCAAAATGCACATTCTGACGGGAAGCTCACAGAAGGCCAAAAGGATTTCTCACAG
>CAUYUJ010003629.1:0-47500 GCA_963575745.1 Prorocentrum cordatum
GAGGAGGCGCCGCCCGAGGCCGCGGAGGAGCACGGGGAGGAGGCGCCGCCCGAGGCCGCGGAGGAGCACGGGGAGGAGGCGCAGCCCGAGGCCGCGGAGGAGCAGGAGGAGGCGTCCGAGGCGGGTGCGGAGGCGCCAGACGTGCTCCTGGAGATTGCGGCGTCGCCAGGCGAGGAGGGCGCGGAGGTCGAGGAACCCGCGGCGGCGGAGGAGCAGGCGGCGGAGGAGGAGGAGGAGGCGGTGCCTCGCGAAGAGGTGCCCCTCGTCGAGGTCGTGTCCTCGCCGCAGGCGCGCGATCCTCGCGACAGCCGCTCGTCGGGCGGCCAGTCGGGCCGCTCGTCGCTGTCGCTCAGCGCGCCGCGGTCGTACGTCTCGCGCCGCGATTTGGCGGCCGTGCGCCAGGCGGCATCGGCTGCGGCGGCCGAGGAGTCAGCGGCCGTGCCGCCAGCGGCGGCTCCCGCGCCGCCCGCGCCGACGGCCGCGGAGCGCTCGCGGAGCCGCAGCCCGCGCGCCCTCGACCCGCGCGCCAAGGGGTCGCAATGGCCTCGGGTGCCGCCCCACCCGCCTCTGGTGCCGCCCCCCCCTGAGGCCGTGGCCGCGGCGGCGTGGGCGAGGGTCTACGAGGAGCGCGCGGCTGGCCAGGGGGCGGGCTACACCGCGGAGCAGGTCGCCGACCTGCGCGGCGAGGCTGCGGCGGCGAAGGCCCTCGGCTTGCAGTGGTGGCAGCGCGGCCCTGCTGGTCCAGCCGAGGGGGGCCCCGAGCTGCGGCGCGGCCAGCGGTGCCGCGCCAACACCAAGCAGTGGGCCAACCGCGGGGGGAGGAACAGGGAGTACTTCGCGAAGAAGTACGGCGGCGGCGCGCCAGGCAAGGCCCCCGCTGGGTCGCGCCCCGACCCCCGCAGCGGCGTCAAGGGCGGCGGCAAGGGCGAGTCCCTGGCTCCCCCCCCCGCGGGGCCGCCCCCGCCCGCTGCGGCGCCGCGCGTGGTGCGCCCGCGCATGGCGTCGCCCGCGCGCCCGCTGGCAACGGCGCCGACGCCAGGGGCAGCGCCGCGGCCATCGACAGCGCCGCTGCCGCCGTGGCGCAGAGGCGTCCCCGCCGCCGTCCCGCCGCCGTCGCGGCTGACGTGAGGCGCGCGGCGCCCTGGCGCGGCGCCGCTGGCGCCTGCGCGCCCTGGCGTCCTGGCGCCGCTGGCGCCGCTGGCGCCGCGCCCTGGCTGGCGTCCTGTGCGCGCCGCTGGCGCGGCGCCCTGGCGCGGCGCCCTGGCGCGGCGCCCTGGCGCCCTGGCGCGGCGCCCAGGCGCGGCGCCCAGGCGCGGCGCGGCGCCCAGGCGCGGCGCGCCTCTTCGCGCCGTGGGCGCGCATAAGCGATCTACATGCGCCTGCCGCTCCAGGCGCTGTGGCAAAACGACCGCTTGTGTGTGCAATAGCGATTGCGATCGCTTGTGTGTGCAATAGCGATTACGATCGCTGAGGGGATGGGAGGTGTCGCTGAAGGGATGTGAGGATGAGGACCGACGGCTAACGATTACGATGTGTGGATGGGGATGTGAGGATGGGGATGGCTATTACGATCGCTGGCTGAGGGGATGTGACGACTTCTGGCGACGACTGACAAAGGCGACGACCGACGACGACAAAATTGGGTGGGGGGGCGATTCCGATCGCTGGCCGTGTGCTCACAGTGCACGCATCATTGCACGCATTGCATGGCCATTGTCGGCTCCACGCGCAGCGCGCCCATCGGAGCGGATCGCCTGCGCCCAGCGGGGCGTGTCTCCATCGGCGCCCGCCCGCGCCGACGCCAGCGCCGACGCGAGCGCCGTCGTCAGCACCGACGCCAGCTCCGTCGCCAGCACCGACCATGTCGTCCGACGTCGCGGCAGCCTGCCCCGTCAAGTCAGAGGAGGAGTGGTACACGGTCGGCTGCCCCGTCAGCAACTGCAAGGCCAAGTGCTACAAGGAGAGCCACGCGGAGTGCTTGGAGTGGCTCTTCAACCACTTGGCGACGTCGACGGCGGAGAGCCACAAGTTTCTCAAGACGGCGAGCGGGCCCAACTTATAAAGGAGATCAACCGCCTCCTGGACGACGCCAACGCGGAGCGCCTCAGCGACAGCGAGGTGGCGGCGTGGCAGAAGCACCAGGCCGAGAAGGCGGCGGCAACCGCGGCCAACCCCTACAAGACGGCGCCCGCCGCCAGCGCAGGGGGCGCCGCCGCGGCCGCCGCCAGCGCAGGGGCCGCCAGCAGTCGCGGGCGCGATCGCCGCGCGCGATCGCCTGCGCGCAGGCGCAGCCGCAGCCGCAGCCGCCGCAGCCACCGCAGCCACCGCGGCCGCCCCGCGCCGCGCACGCCGCCCCGCGGCCGCGGAGACGACCGCGCCCCCGCGGCGGCGGCCAGCCTGGCGACTGCGGCGGCGCACAAGCTGCAGCAGACGGCGGAGCAGCTGCAGCAGCAGCAGCAGCAGCAGATGCGGCAGCAGCAGCAGCATATACAGCAGCAGCAGCAGCAGCTACAGCAGCATATGCAGTTGCGGGTGCAATCGACTGCAGGCCTGACGGGGAAGGCTGCGCCGTCCGTGGCGCCCGCGGCGATGAACCTGATCATGGCGCCCATGACAGGAGACGTCTCGCTGCCCGACGTGCCCCCCGAGACCGAGTTCAGGCTCAGCAAGGCGCGGGCCGATGCGCTCATGGACTGCCTGAAGCGGGCGGAGCGCTGCGCCAAGGTGGCGAAGGAGACGTGCCTCAAGGCGTCTCAGGCGTTCGAGCAGGAGGAGACGTCCCTGAGGGCGGCGAGGGAGCAGGTCGCCGAGACGATGGGCGCGTCGGTGCAGCTCAGCGGGCTCTGAACAGTGGCAGCGGGCTTTGGCGCTGCTCAGCGGGCTCTGGCGCTTCCCAGCGACATGTGGGAGGCGACCCTGGAGCCCGACATCATCTTCGTCGCGGCTCGCTGGCGCTCTGTGGCGTTCGCCGCCTGCGGCCGCGGCCGCGGATCGCGCCGCCGCATGCTTATGAATATGAAATGAGGAGAAGGAGCAGGAGAATGAGGATGATAGCGATGTCGATCGCTGGGTGGGGGGTGGGGGGTAGCGATGTCGATCGCTTGGAGGAGGATAAGAAGGAGGAGGAGGATAGCGATGTCGATCGCCGGGGGAGAGGGGATAGCGATGTCGATCGCTGGGGGGAGGAGACGAAGGAGGAGGAGGAGGAGAAGGATACCGATGTCGATCGCTGGGGGTGAGGGGGGATAGCAATGCCGATCGCTGGGGGGAGGAGGATGAGGAGAAGTAGAGGGAGGATGGGGAGGATAGCGATGTCGATCGCTGGGGGGGTGGGGGGTAGCGGGGGTGGGGTGGGGTGGGGGAAGGTGGATCGCGATGCCGATCGCTGGGGGAGAATGAGGAACAGGGGGAGCGATTGCGATCGCTTGGGGGAGGTAGCGATGTCGATCGCTTGGGGAAGGATGAGGATGATGAGAGGGAGGGGAAGCGATGGTGATCGCTTGGGGGAGGTAGCGATGCCGATCGCTTGAGGGAAGAATGATGATAATGAGCAGGAGAGGCATCGATGGTGATCGCGTGGGGAGGTAGTTACCCTGGTAACTACCGTAACTATCGCAAGTTACAACCAATGTTATCATTTTGTTATCCTTTTGTTATCCTTTGTTATCCTTTGTTATCCTGGTCACTGGGTCAGATAGGATAACAAAAGGATAACAAAAATATAACACTGGGTCATATGGGATAACATGTTATCCTAACTGACCCTGTGTTATCCTTTTGTTATCCTAACTGACTGGGTCAGATAGGATAACATGGGTCAGATAGGATAACATGTTATCCTAACTGACCCAGGGATCAGGATAACAAAGGATAACAAAGGATAACAAAAGGATAACAAAAGGATAACATTGGTTGCCACTTACGATAGTTATGCCACTTATTCGAGTAAGTATCGACATCGAGCGATACTCATCGCTGCCTCCCCGAGCGATGCTGATCGCTGACGCGCGGAGCTTACCTGATAACGGCACTACGCAACATGCGCGGCTCAAGAGCCAGCGACCGAGGTCGCTCGACTATCGGTGAGAGCGCACCGCCAACGGTCGCGGGGCGTTGCGAGCGATGGCCGCGGGATGCGGCGGCGCGCTGACCAGCGCGGTCGATGAGGCGGCGGCGGGCGAGGGCAGCCAGGCGACGTTGCAGTTGGCAGGCGCCGCGGGCGCAAGCGTCCCCGAGGACGCCGAGCTGCTGGACATTCTCGCGGTGGATCTCGGTCTCGAGGGCGCGGCGGGCGCGGGGGGCGGAGCCGCGGAGGCGGAGGCGCCCGAGAAAGAGGAGGTGGCGGCTGAGGAAGGCGAGGGGGCGACCGAGGGGGACGGAGCCGCGGAGGCGGAGGCGTCCAAGGAAGAGGAGGTGGATGCTGAGGGAAGCGAGGATGCGGCCGAGCGGGGGCCGATGAGGAGGCCAGCCGCCGCCAGACGCAGGCGCAAGCCGAAGAAGGTCAGGGCGAAGTACGCAGGCCCGAAGGGCCCGCCGCCCAAGGCCAAGGCCAAGGTGAACGCCAAGGCCGCGGCAAAGGAGAAGGCAATGGCAGTGGCCGCAGCCAAGAAGGCGCCGCCCAAGTTCGCCGACATCGCGAAGTGGATGCAGCCCACTTCGAGGGCGAAGGCGAGCGGTGGGGTGCCCACCCTGAGGCTCGGCGAGAGTGCGCCCTCGCCGAAGGACGGCGATGGGGCGCTGCAGGTGGGCAAGGCGAAGGCGAAGGCGAAGTCGAAGATGAAGGCGACGGTGCAAGTGTTGTCGTCGCCGCCGTCTCGTCCGCGAAGGTGCACCTCGGACACCGAGTCCCAGGCGTCGGCGGGCGTGGGCGAGGAGCCGACGGCAGGCGCCTCGCCGAAGTTTCGAGTCGGATCGGTCGCGGCGCTCAGCTCGCCTGACAAGCGCGCAGCACCGCTCTCGCTCGACGCCGTCGAGAACGAGTTCCTCTGCGACAGGTGCGACCAGCCGTGCGACGTCATGAAGGCGTACCCAGTGCGGATGACGAAGAAGGGCCAGATCTACAGGCGCGCGTTGTGCAGCACGCGGGGGGTGCAAGCGAATCGGGCGCCCGAGTGGAAGGAGATGGCCGTGAAGCTGAAGGACTTCAGCATTGAGGAGAGGGTCGGGTTCTGGAAGAAGATCCGCGCCTGCAGCGGCCAATCAAGCGTCAAGGCCATGGTCCAGGCGACCTTGAAGGCGATCCACGAGAAAGGGACGCGGGCGGGCAAGCGAGGCGGCTACTACCCGCTGAGCTGGTACAAGAGGCAGGGCTTCCCGTGGAGAAGGATCAGGAAGACGTGCACGGACACGTTGAACCATGCCGTGATGGGGTTGTGCTACAAGGTGGACATCCACGAGATCGAGAAGTGGGAGGCCAACATCGCGCGGCGTGAGAATGAGCATGGGGCATCGCGCGCCGCCGAGGCCGAAGACGGGCTCGAGGCTTCAGGCTCAGACGACAAGGAGCCCTGCACCAGAAAGACGCCCGCATCCGCGCAAGCGGGTGCCGAGATCGCCGACGACAGCGCCGAGGAGGGCGATGAGGAGAGCGCCGAGGACCCCGACAGCACCGCCGATGTCGATGATGCCGGGGAGTCCGACAGCACCGAGGGCTCGGAGCAGTTGCAGAGTGGCAGCGGTGACTCGGACAGTTTTGGCCTCGAGACCTCGGGCGAGGACTCCATGGGGGACGGCGACGGGTCGCACGGCGGACAGCCGCCTCCAGTGACTCCTGGCGGATCGAACGATGAGAGCAGCGACGACGGCACGCCACCCCCCCAGAACAGAAAAATGCAGATCAAGGACAAGCCCAAGGGGGGCAAGAGCTCTAAGGACAAGGATAAGGAGAAGGAGAAGGAGAAGTCCAAGAGCAAGGCCGCCGATAAAGATAAGGACGCTGATAAGGACAAGGGAAAGTCCAAGACAAAGGACACCGATAAAGATAAGGACAAGCAGAAGGACAATGACAAGTCCAAGAGCAATGGCAAAGACAAGGCTAAGGATAAGGATAAAGACAAGGAAAAGGTCACGGCCAAGAGCAAGGGCGCCGATAAAGAAAAGGACGCTGGTGAGGGCAAGGATAAGGACAAGAGCAAGGGCAAATATAAATATAAGGAGAATGATAAGGACAAGAGGGCGAACAATGACAAGTCCAAGAGCAATGGCCCTGATAAAGATAAGGGCAAGCATAAGGCCACGAAAAAAGACAAGGACAAAACCGACGACAAGGCCGATGGTAAGGACAAGAGCAAGGGCAATAAACATGATAAGGATAAGAGCAATGCCAAGGTCGATGGCAAGACCAAGGGCAAGAAGCGGGCGAACGAAGGGGCAGCCGAATCTTCGACAAAGAAGATGAAGAAGCAGAAGCCACCGACCAGCTCCTCCTCGCAGAGCGGCAGCGACATCGAATCGGGGAGCTCGTCGCCTGCGCGCCCGCGCGTCGGCGAGACCGCCAAGGAGCGCGCGGCGCGCGAGAAGCAGGAGAGGAAAGAGCAGAGTAAGAAAGACAAGGAGGCGCAGCAGCAGAAGCTCCTGGCCACGCGTACCCTGAGCAGGATTGTGGCGCCCATGTACACGCTCGAGTCGGCGCTCAAGTGCGACGGGGTCGGGAAGATCCCCGAGGCTACGCTGGTTCACGCGAAAAAGCTCATGGACACGCTGACCAAGATGAAGAAGGACGCCCATAAAGTCAGCAGTGGCAAGGTCGCACCTTCGGAGTTCACTTGGTCCGCCCAGGATGTCAGCGACATGTCGACGCAGGCGGCGGCGCAGAGCACTCTGGTGATGTCGAGGGCCAAGGCGTACCTTGTGACTGCGAAGTCCTCGTGAGGGCCCGCCGCCATCAGCTACAGCGCTGGGACCAGCGTGCGGCCGTGCGGTAGCAGCAGGCTTTGACGCCGCTCGCCGCCCCGCTTTCGCGCCCCGCCCCGCAGCTGGTGGGTGGCGCACATGTGTATAAAAAAAAGCGATGGGGATCGCTGGGGTGAAGCGATGGCGATCGCTTGTGGAGAGGGGAGCGATGGGGATCGCTAGGGTGAAGCGATGACGATCGCTTAGGGAGAGGGGAGCGATGGGGATCGCTGGGGCGAAGCGATGGCGACCGCTTAGGGAGAGGGGAGCGATGGGGATCGCTGGGGTGAAGCGAGGGCGTCGCTCGGGCGGGCGTTGGCGAGGATGGGCTCGCGATGGGGGCTAGTTGCTCAGCCGTTTCGGCTCGACTCGCGAGTGACGCGCGTCGTTCGTGGCCAAGCGGCGGCGCGATGCCCAAGCGGCGGCGCGATGGCCCCGAAGCGGAGTCGGGTATCCGATGTCCGCGACCTCAGGCGGCCAAGCGGCGTCGGCTATCCGATGCCATCGCTACGCATGGCGCATCTGGCAAGGCCCTCGTTCGCATCGCCAAGAAGCTCGCGAAGCCTGGCCATGCGCAAGAGCTGACGGCTTACGCGGTCCAATCCACCATTGAGGGCGTATTCGACGACGTCGGGGCGACAATCGAATTGCCCATGCAAGATAACGAGCCGCCCTTCGCTTGGAAGCTCGCCAGAATCGACAAACTCCTGCGGTATGTTTGCAAGGCCAGCCCCGTGTACAGTGAGCTTCTCGCGGTGGTCGCGAACCGCGTCCGCGGCGCGCCGCTCTCGCTGGTGCTGTACATGGACGAAGTGACACCAGGCGACGCGCTGGCCCTGAGGCACGATCGGTAGTTCTGGATGATCTTCTTCACGTTCCTGGAGTTCGGGGCTGACATGCTATGGAGGGAAGAGCTGTGGCTACCGCTGGGGTGTCTGCGAACGAAAGCGAGCAATCGCGTGGACGGCGGCATCTCCTGTGCCACTCGACTCCTCATCAGGGAGATGTTCTTCGGATCCTCGCGGGAGCTGGCGCGCACGTGGAGCTGGCCAACGGCGCTCCGATGCTGGTGCGGGCGCGCCTCTCCAATCTTCTCGCAGACATGGATGCGTTCAAAGGCATTCTGCGTTTGCGGGGTGCCAACGGCTGGAGGCCTAGCTTGCGATGCAAGAACGTGATCTTGAAGGGCGGTTCCGTCGACGGCGACGGCGGCTACTTCGTCGACACCTGTTGTCACGAGCACGCGCGCTTCGATCGTCATTCAGACGCCGACGTGTGGAAACTGCGGGACGACCTCGCCGCAGCGGCGGCGACCGCGGGACAGCCTGGCCACATGACGAAGGGCAACTTCCAGAAGCTCGACAAAGCCAGCGGCTTCAACTACCATCCCAATGGCTTGCTGGAGGATAAGGAATTGCGGGCGATAATGAAGCCGTCCGCCATGACGTATGACAGCATGCACAACCTATGGAGCAATGGCACCGTTGGTTGGGAGGTGTTCGCGTTTGTGAAGGCGTGCCAGAGAAAAGCTGGCATCGGATGGCCCGAGCTTCACGCGTTCACGCGGCGCTGGCAGTTCCCGAGGTCGCACGGCAGAACGGCAAAACATATGTTCACGCCTGGGCGCGAGACCGCGTGCAAGAAATCATTCAAAGCAGGCGCCAGCGAGCTGATCTCGACCTTCTTCGTCCTTTTGGCGTTCGCCGAGGAGCGCGCCGTCCGCATCGGGTCGCTCGAGCGCGAAATAGCGCCCCTTCGGGCGTGCGGCCTGCTGGCGGGCGCGTTCCTGAAGGTCAAGCGCGGGCGTGCCCCCCCTCGCAGTGACTTCATTGCAGCGGCTGGAGTCCATCTCAACTTGCACAATATGACAACAATGTCACAAACAAGAAAGAAAAAAAAAAAAAAAAAAAAAAAAAAAAAAAAAAAACCCCAAAAGATGAGGGAAGAAAGACAATAGAAGATACAAAAAAACAATTTAAGAAAAGAATGGGTAAAAGGGGTAAACGAAGAGTAGAATAGACAATAAAAAAAATAAAAAACGGAAAACAAAAAGTATGACAAAGAAAAGGGAGAACAACAAAACACAACAAGAAGAAAAAAAAAAGGCCAAACAACAAAAAACAAAGAACGACAAAAGAAGCAAAACAACATAACAAAAAAAGTGGACGAGAAAAAAGAAATAATGAAATAAGTAGATAGCCAAATGTGGAGACAACAAACAAGCAGGCGTACGGCACCAAATACGTGAAGCCCAAACACCACTCCGTGTTTCACAACGCGGAGCAGGAGCCGAAAGAGCTCGACTGCTTCGTGACGGAGCGCCGCAATAAGGTGGCAAAGGCGGTGGCCGAACCAGTGGAGAACACCGCGCGCATGGAGGCCACGACGCTCGCGGGCTGCGTATTGCAGCAAGTGCGGCAACTCGAGAATATGGGGCCGACGGGCAACTCGCTGGTGGGAGCGCGTGCCGAATCTGACGGGTTGCGCTCCGTAGTCGGGGCCGCCGACGTCTCCGTGGCCAGGGGGCTGCGCTGGGAAGGGAACGCCTACAACGTGGGCCAGGAGGTTCGCTCGCGCGGCGGCGAGGTGTTTATCATCGACGCGTGCGCGGAGATTTCTGGCGAACTGCACATCGTCGCCCGCGGGATCGAGATCTCAACGGGCGCGTGCGGCCTCAGCACTGGCAGCGTGGTGAACGAGCTCCTCGTCATCAAGATGTCCGACGCTGACCTGGGTGGCGCTGTCTGGGCGTGGCGCGTGAAGAGCAACGGTGACTATGTCATCGCGCACGCGCGCTGAGAAACAGATGGAAACATGCGCCGCGCCGCGGTGTGTGTGTGTGTGTGTGCGGGGGGAGCGATGCCGATCGCTGGGTGAGGCGACGCGATGTCGATCGCTTGGGTGAGGAGATGAGAGGAGGAGGAGGAGGATGAGGAGGAGGAGGAGGAGGGGGAGGGAGAAAGCGATGCCGATCGCTGGAAGGAGGGGGGGGGCGGAAAAGAAAATCGAGCGATGCCGATCGCTGGGTGAGGTGAAGCGACGTCGATCGCTTGAAGGAGGAAGAGGAGGAGGAGGAGGTGGCGGAGGAGGGAGGATAGCGATATCGATCGCTGGAAGACGGGCGGGGGGTGGGAGGAGGAAAATAAGATCACTGCGCGCAGCGCGCAACCGTTCAGCTTTGGCGCGCTGCTGCCCCTTGGGCTCGCGCGGGGCAGGCGCGATGCTGCCCCCGGCGGCCGCGCGCAAGCGCGCCTCGAGCTGGCCGAAGGCGGCCGCGCACGACGACGAGACGACGACGACGATGCGACGGCGGCGACGAAGACGGCGACGAATGAGGCGAGCTTGCCCGAGCGGCTGCTCGGGGAGGTGGAGCAGCTGCGCGGGGAGGTCGAGCAGCTGCGCGCGGCGAACGCCCAGCTGCGGGCGGAGAAGGAGGAGGCGGATAAGACGACGACGACGACGACAAGACGACGACGAGACGACGACGACGACGACGACGACGACGACGACGACGACGACGACGACGACGACGACGGTGGCGGCGACGACGACGGCGGCGGCGGCGGCGACGACGACGACGACGACCCCCCCAGGTGGCGCGGCACTTGGCCCTCCAGATCGACATGCGCGACGTCGGGCTGGATCGGGCCGCCGAGCTGCTGGGCGTCGCGCGCCGCCGCGCCGCGGTGCATGCGGCGGCGCTGGCGCAGCTCAAGCAGGACGCGATGACGATCATCCGCCTGCAGAGGCTGTACGACGCCCCCGAGGCGGAGGCGGCCATGGCGTCGGCGGTGGTCATGGCCGACGCCCTGACGACGCCGCCTCCGCCGCCGTGGCCCCCCCGTGAGGAGGGGCTCACGGGCGGCGACGGGCGCCCAGGGTCGTCCACGGACGCCCTGACTGAGCCGCCCCCGCCGCCGCGGCCTGCGCCCCCGCAGTGAGGCGGCGCGAGGCTGCGCGCGCCAACACGAAGCTTGGGGGGGGATATCGATGTCGATCGCTTGGGGGAGGTAGCGATGGCGATCGCTTGGAGGAGGAGGAGGAGGCGGAGGAGGAGGAGGAGCAGGAGGCGCAGGAGGAGCAGGAGGAGCAGGAGCAGGAGGAGGAGGAGGAGCAGGATCTGCATGGGCAGCCAGGGGGCTGCGGAGGGAGGAGGAGGAGTAGCGATGCCGATCGCGATGTGCATGGGCAGCCAGTGGGGCCGCGGGATTTGCATAGGCAGCCAGGGGGGCTCGCGATCTCGATCGCCGCGAGGAGGAGGAGGATGAGGAGCAAGAGAGCGACGCCGATCGCTGGGGGAGGCGAAGCGATGTCGATCGCTTGGAAGGGGGAGGAGGCAGGAGAAGGAGGAAGAGGAGGATGACGATGATGAGGAGGAGGAGAGCGATTTCGATCGCTCGGGCGCGGGTGGGAATATGGGTGGAGCGATGGCGATCGCTCGGGCGGGCGTTGGCGACGATGGGCTCGCGATGACGGCGATTGCTCAGCCGTTTCGGCTCGCCTCGCGTGTGACGCACGGGGCGCTCGCGGCCAAGCGACGGCGCGCGCGCGCGCAGGAGGGGGCGCGTCATGGACGATCTCCCCTCGGAACCGCTGCCACCTGGGCTGGGCGGCGCGAAGCCGTCCAGTGTCCCGCTGCCGCGAGGCGGCCCGTGGCCGAATATGGCCAACGCGAAGTTCTTCAAGATGCCGTCGCCCGCCGCTTTCGTCGCGGCCACCTCCAAGGACGCGGCGCCGCCGCCGCCACCCAATCGGCCGCGCCTCGAGGTTGCAGCCGTCGGCCGAGAGGGAGCAGGCAATGGAGGTCCAGCGTTCGTGGGAGTTCGAAAGCGCCACCGTGCGCCCTCCCACCGAGGATGAGCTGGTGGAGCTGCTCGCGTCCCTGGGCGGGGACGGGTGGAACGACTCCAGCGTCCTCAGGCGGCTCCAACAGCAGGCCGAGCTGCAGGCGTTGAGCGAGGCGGAGGCGATCTGCTTGACCGCCTTCCGCGACGGGCAGGGCGGCGAGGCGGCCCCTGAGGGTGAGCCCCCTGCGCGGTGAGGAGGCCGCGCGTACACTGAGGACGCGGCCGCGCGCGCTGAGGAGGCCGCGCGCCCCGCCGCGCTCATCACTCTCCTCCCCCCCTCCCCCCCCTCACAGCGATCGACATCGCTCTCCTCCTCCTCCTCCTCCCAAGCGATCGCGATCGCTTCATTTCCCTAAGTAACTTATAAGTATCTTATAGTGTTAGCTTAAGTAACTTAAGAACATCAACTTAAGTTACTTATAAGTATCTTAGTAAGTACCCATAAATAGCTCATGTAAGTAGCTATGTTACTTGCGATACTTATACATAGGGTGCAACTAGCGTAAGAGCCACCATTCTCGAAGCAGCGGATCCGTCCGGAAACGGTGCCGGAGGCCGCTCTGGGCTCCTCTGGGCATCCCCCCCGGGGCCCGTTTTGTGAGGATGTCTCAGGCGAGGGCGCCGGTTTGGGATTCGTCACCGGATCCAGCGGATCCAGCGGATCCAGCGGATCCGTCCGGAAACGGTGCCGGAGGCCGCTCTGGGCTCGTGCTCTTCGCGCCGGGGGTGAAGATGACGTGAGTTCCACAGAAACTCCCTCAAATTATTTTCGGGCTAGTTTTGAATATTCCTCCTGTAGAGGCACAGGCCCGAGTTAAACCGACCCCGACCCGCGACTGATCTGGCCCCGGGCACTTTCCTGGTCAATTGATACTTGGTACCATGCGGGCCACACGCGCTCTCGCTAAACGGAAGCCATCTCTGACAAATGATACAACGCGGGCCACGCGCGCGAATCAGTCCGTATCAACGCTATCATGTGCGCGCGGAAAGACGAACAACTTCCCTCTGTTTTCCTTACGAGCTGGTCATACCAACTCCCTCTCTCTCACTATCTCTCTCTCTCTCTCTCTTTCTCTCCTGCTATATGTTTATAGTTGGTTTGGTTATCCATCTTTCTGTATGTATATATGTATGTGTATGTATGTATGTATATTTGTATGTATGTATGTATGTATGCATGCATGCATGCATGTATGTATGTATGGCTGTATGTATGTATGTATATATGTTTGTATGTATGTATGTGTGTATGTATATACGTACGTACGCACGTACGCACGTATGTACGTACGTATGTATGTATGTATGCATGCGTGCATGCATGTATAGTTGTATGTATGTATGTATGTATGCATGCATGTATGTATGTATGTATGTATGTGTGTATGTATGTATGTATGTATGTGCATATATACACATGTCTCGCGTGTCGCACACGCACAGTGTTGCGTCGGCGGCTGGGCAGAGGTCGACTGCTCAGGCGGAGTGGCAACAGGGGGCACGCTGTATGCAACTTAAGGCAGCAATGCAGGGGAGGAAGAGGAGCCCCGGCGCGACGGGGGGAGAGGAAGCCGGGCCACTCAGAGCTGCCGGCGGCGGCAGGGGACAGCGCCACACACGCACACGCACAAACACACACACACACAGACACACACACACACACACACACACGCACATACACACAAATGCGCGCGACGACGCACCAGCACCCAAGGGGGGACGCGGACAAAAAGTAATGGATGAGATTCCGCACGATGACGGGCACGGGTGGGGAATCGCGGGCTCCGTGGTCTCAACTCCTACTCCCTCCTACTGTGACTGGATGGTCTCGACGCCCCCCCCCGCAAACGAGCGTTTTTTTATTCCGCGTTTCGACATTGGGAGGGAAGGGGGGGGGTCTGGCTCCAGGCCTCTGCTCAATGCCACTGTTTGCAAGAGTGCTGCCTCTTTAAAACAGGCGCCAAAAATCAGCCAAAATCTACTCCATTGGGCAGGGGGGGGGGGCGCGCCGATCGGCAAAACAATTAACCAAAAACGCCCACCAATCAGTTGGAGCGTCCAAGATGGCACCAAGACGGCCACAGAAAACTTCCAAGCCCAGCATTCAAGAAACAACTTAGAGAAGGTCCACATGGCCACGGAGCCTCAGAAGAATAACCCCGAGAGGCCCACATCGGTCAAACCGTACGGCGTTGCATGCTTATTTGCCTTGTCGTCTGATCGGCTCCAATGGGCTTCTGGGGCCTCTGGATGGCTCAAGACCGTACACAAGAAAGTCCGAGGAGGGGACCCTAAAGAAAAGGCTTCGAAAAACGGCACCAAGAACACCCAAGAGTGCTGGGAACCCCAAGAGGACGCCAAGAAACTGCACTTCGGGCTCCGACGAGGGAAGCCGCCATCTTGTTTGCATGATGGGTCCTAGGATGGTGGCCTAAGAGTGTGACGCGGATTTTGCCATATCCACTGCCTGTGCCACCGACGTCCTCGGATACCAGCGGGCGGTGGACATGGCCCCAAGGGCCCCGAATGTATGTCCATCTCCACCGCCTGTCGAGGTTTCTAACAGTCGGCCCCCCAGGTGGTGGCTATGTGTAACTTTTCGCCTCTGGTGGTGGCCAAGATGGAGGGGGAAAAACGCAGACCATAATCACATCAGAGCGCAGAAACTTTGTGTCAGTTTTGGCCACCATGCATCTTGTTCAGCTTCAGTTCGTGCATCATACTCGAGAATCGGCGACTGCCGACATGGACAATGACCAAGATCGCTTCGACACAATCCAGCGCCATCTTGGTCATGTTCCCTGCTCTTCCCTCGGAAAAAAGGGGCCCGAAGGTCTCACTACGGATGCAAAATGCCAGACTCGCAGACTGCCGACAGAACACGGATAGCCAGGCGCGCCGCCAAACGAGCGTTGGCAGAACTGGGTTCAGGGGGACATGGTTTAGGGATGTGCACTGGGGGGCGCCCCCCCCCCGCCCCGTTCCACTAACCGGAACTGCCGCCAACCGAAAAAAACAGCTACGGCAGACCTGGTTTATCGGGAGCGGCCAGGAGGGGGGTGTCCAAGAGGGGGGGGGTTCAAATCATGACCGGCACCATGTGCGCGGCCCAGCGGGGGGGCCTGGGACGTAATGAACTAAGAAGAGGCGCCATGAAATCTGAGGAAAAATCATGGCCCGCGCCATGAACTCCACCCCCCACTAACTGGAACTGCCGCCAACCGAAAAAACACCTGGTTTAGTGATTCTGGCCAAGTTAGGGGCTCCAGGGCCCTACTGCTAGCGGGGTCCCCTTACCGGATCCTGGCTATAACCGAGCCAGCCGAGCGGCAGCGCTGGCGCGCCTGGACACGCTGCGGCCGAGCGGCAACGGAAGGCCAGCGAAGGGAAACTCTTTCAGTCAGCGGCGCGCAAGCGAGCCGGAGCAGGTGCATGCGCTGGTCGGGCTGCGGGCGGGACGCGCTGGAAGCGAAGTGAGACACGGCGGAACGACGGAGCCACTGATGAGCATCGTTTATCCGATCCCTATCCTCAGCGGCGTGGCCTGGGCCCCACTGGCCGATTTACCCCCCTAGGTGGGGATATAGGCCGTATCCTTCGGGCTTCGAGGGGGGAATTCCCAACTGGGGGGGTAATTTGGTGGGGGCCTCGAAGGGGATGGGGATGGGGATGGGGGTGGGGATTGGGGTTGGTTAAGCGATACTGAACCCAGATTGCGCAGACCGTCGCGAGCGAAGGGAAGCAGGCGGAGCACACGATGGCCGCACGGCCCGACAGCGTCGGTGTGCACACCCGCCTCTGCACTTGAGCTAGACATCTATCACAGCCCCAGGGGCGGAGTCGAGGAGATGGTGAGCGTTTTTTGGTCGGCGTTCGACACTGGGCGGAAAGGGGGGCGAGGGAGGGTCTGGCTCCAGACCTCCGCATACTGCGACTGTTTGCAAGAGTGCTGCCGCTGGGGGAGACTCCACCCACTCGAAGCAGGCGCCAAGAAACAGCCAGGAACCACTCCATAGGGGGGGTGCGGGAGGGGGGTGGGGGGCTCGCGCCAATCGGCGATCACATGACAATGCTAGTGATCGTTTTTCGGTGGTGCAATCTGATACCGAATGGATTCCGCCAAGGTTCTCGAGAGCCGTCAGACGTGCAAGACAGAAGACAGAATACAAAAATCCGCTCCCCGTTAGGGGAAGAAGGAGGTGAAAGGTTTGTGCACTATGTACACAGGTCCAGGGTGGCCGAGGGCGGGCAAGCTTGAGCCCAGGCAGTTATGGAAACGGGTGATAACTGCAGGGGTGCAACAGACTAAACACTCATAGCAAGACCGTGCATCGCACAACCATGCTAGTGATCGTTTTTCGGTGGTGCAATCTGATACCGAATGGATTCCGCCAAGGTTCTCGAGAGCCGTCAGACGTGCAAGACAGAAGACAGAATACAAAAATCCAAACTCTTTGGCATAGTCGAAGTTCTCAGCGCAGCGGTACCCAGACCATTGCCGTACGGAGGTGCGGGAAGGCGTCAACCCTGATGTAGTGCGAGAAAGCCCTGAAGAAGAGAAGGACGCAGCACTGCACATATTACAAGTCAAGTAGGATCTTTGCAAGGAACTTTGCCAGACGATAAGGATATTGGGCGGCCCTCGAGGTCATCGTTTTACCCTCTAGAATCAAATGTTTATGACCAGGACGGAACGAGCAGAAACCGTGCTTCCCGTGGCATCTGAGGCGATCCGGGAAAATGATAGCCAGGTTGCCTGACTCGGTAGGGCAGCCGATGACAATGCGCGTGGATTTCCTCCAATGAGCACCGAAAGCGCACTGATGCAGGTCTATAGCCCACGAGCGCGGAAGAACATGAGCGGCCACATTATCTTGCCGCCACAAGTACGAGCCCATTGGATTCTCCATAGCATAAGGGATCTTGAAATGAACGCACAACCGAATGATGTAGACTGCGACGGATAAACACAAATTTCCAATCTTTACTGTTTCACGATCATGGGCTCGCAATCGTGGTAGGCCCTGAGGAAACTGGGCACTCCTGACGGGGTACCTGTTCCGGGCCAGCGAGAAGGACGCGCACGGAGGCGCAATCATCACAGCACGAATGAGACCACGGCGAAAATGATCCGCGATGATGCGGAGGTTGGCAGCACTGCACACATCCTGATCAGCACCCTGCCGAAGGTCTAAGCTGATGGCAGGTACCCCCAGCTTGCGAGCCCACGCGGCGACCCCTCCACCACCGGCGAAGAGATCCAAGAGATACGGAGCCTTCTGCGCCTTGAGCACGGCGCAGGCGGCGGCCTTGCTCAGGCCGGGGGGCGCTGGGATGCTGGAACGGGTGCGGGGCGGCCGAGAAGGATGACATCCTCCATCGCCCTCAGAGCAGCCACGCAGAACGACTTCGTGAGCTCCGACAGGCCTTCCCACGACTCGTTCAGCCTGCCCGCCTTCTCGTAGCGCTTGACCGAGGTGAGTGTGGCCCAGCGCCCGCGTTTCTGGACCTCCTCTTGAGTCCGGCGGTTCGAGGCCCTGTCCAGGCTTGCCCCGGAGTGTCTCCCCTGGTAGGGCACCGCGTCGACCCCGATGTTGTGAGCCGCCCGCCTGAACAGCGCCAAGAACTGCGGGTAGGTCAGGCCGAGCAGCGGCTGAGTCGACCCTCGATCGCGAAGGGCCCGGTAGATGTGATGCATCCAGGCCATCCTTCCTGAATCGATCGGGATCGAGTCGTCCGACGACCCCGTCTTGCTGCGCGCCGTGCCGCTCTCCGGGAAGAGGAGCAGCACCCAGTTGTCCACGGCGTGGCTGCAAGGTGGCAGGAACGAGTTCGACGTCAGCCCCAGCATCTCGCCGGGTCGAAGATAGCACTCCACCATGATGAGCACCATCACCCCGGCGAGAGGGGCGCCCAGCCTGGCCAACTCGACCGCGATGCCCGCCCATATCGCGAACACCAAGGGCTTCCGCGATCTTGATGGGCTGAGCCGCTTCCAACCTTTGAGAGTACGAAGGGCACGTGGCATGTAGAGGCCACCAGACTTCCCATAGTCCGGGTGGAAGAACATCATTGCAGCAATGAGCTTCTCTCCACGCCAGCTCTTGACCCCCTCGAGGAACAGCTTGTTCATGTACTCGACCAACTTTACGTCCAGCACGGCCGACGCGGGCATGGCTGTCAGCAAGAAGCCTGCCCAGGCACAGAACGCGAGGGCGCACTCTCGGTAGGTCTCCAGCGACCTGGCCCCCACCGAGCGCTTCTCCAAGTAGCTCAGCCCCGTGTTGTGGCCGTGCCTCCAGATGTCGCCGCCGTGGGCCTGGATGGCCCTGCGGACGCGAGCTTTGCCCCGAAGCTCGAGGTTCCGGCGCGAGGCGGTCACCACCCGCCGCTCCTCCACGTCGCTGCTCTCGTAGCTCTGCGAGGCGCCCGCGTCCACGGCCGCCGCGGGGACGCCTGCGCTTGCTGGAATCAGCTTGCCCGCCGGCGTCTCGAGGAAGGCCTCCACGGTGTCCGTCTGCGCCGGGCAGTGCGGCGGGGCGGCAGCCACGAGCCTCGCATCCAAGCCCTGGGACGTGTCCAGCACACGCGCTCGCCTCGCCGGTGGGGCCGCCGCAGAGCTGCTCGCGCCCGCCCCCGGGCTCAGGGTGCGCACTCTGCAAGGCGCATTCGCCGCCGGCTCCTGCGGGGAGCCCGCGGCCGGCGCCCGCGGCGGCAGGCTCTCGCGCTGCAGCGTCCGCTGGCGGCCCGGCGAGGCCGGCTGGGCCCCCTCCATCGCACTGCCGCGAGGAGCCTGAGGACACGGGACCCGAAAAAGAAAAAAAAAAAAAAAAATAAAAAAAAAAAAAAAAAAAAAAAAAAAAAAAAAAAAAAAAAAAAAAAAAAATAAAAAAAAAAAAAAAAAAAAACAAAAAAAAAAAAGAAAAAAAAAAAAAAAAAAAAAAAAAAAAAAAAAAAAAAAAAAAAAAAAAAAAAAAAAGCCTGGTTTGAGCCTAAATGGGATACGAGGGTCTTGGAGCTGTCATATTCTGGATCAGACTTCAAACTGCCTTCATCGCCAGAGTTGAACTCGCTTGGTATCCATCGGACAACAAATCTGATGTTTCTCGCCAGACAGAGCGCAGCAAAACGTCGGACCTGAATTAGCAGCCGAAAATCCCTGGACCTGAAACGACAAAAACAGAGCACTACCGAGAGATTGTCCCCCAGTAGGAGGACGCGGCAGTCTTTGACTGGCTGAGAATGGGCCGCTCGAGAGGCAGCCTTCACCAGTGCTCTGGCCTCAAGCCTCAGAATATCGTCAGCAAAAACCCAGCGATCTGCCATCACGGTCTTCCAGTGGGAATCGCGAAGCAGCTCATGCGGGACCTCGGGGAACGCCGGGTCGCACTCCCAGCGCTCGCTGTTGAGGATGTCCAGCAGCTCGGAGTCGAGCCGCCTCGGCGCCCCCTCGGCGTCGCGGACAACCTCGCCCGTCTCTGAGTTCAAAAGAAACCCGGCACTCTCGAAGGCGTGCTGACGAGCCAGACCAGCGCCCAAACGCCACCGACTCAGCTCCGAGATGCGGCCGACTAGAGCCACCTGGGCAGAGTCGAACTCCGCCTCTGCGACGCCGTATCCGTAGAGGCTGGCGTCCGACGAGTAAACGAAAGGCATCCAGTCGCGGTCCCAGCGAGCCTCGAGCATCACCATCAATCCCAAGAAGCACTCCAGTTCCTCTCGAACAGTGGGCCAAAGGACTGAAAAGGTGTGATAGCTGCTCGTCACGAAAGCGTACACTGCGTGAAAGATAGACAGCAGCTCGCGCCGAACCAAGGCCATGAACGTCATGTGGCCCAGCACCATCTCAAGCTGCCACCCGGCAACCTTGCGCTGCCTGAGGAGACATCGCAGGCCCTTCCGCACGGCTGCGAACCTCTCGTCCGTAGGCCGCGTGCAGAGCCTCGCTCCATCCAGGTGGCAGCCCAGTGTACGACCACCTCCCACGTGAAGTTCAACCTCATGAAACTTGAGATGGTCACGATCGAAATCGGTCTGGGCTTCGTGAAGGGCTGAGCGGACGGCGGTGTCCGACAAGCCAAGGACGCCGGCGTTGTCGACGTACATGAAGTGGCCGAGGTTCTCACCATGTGGCCCGCGGCGAAGGACAAGAGGCGGCCCTCGATCACTGAGCCGCAAGCTCTTTGCCAAGGGCGGCTGCCGATCGAGCCGCGACTGGTTGGCCGCCTGCGCGAAGAAGAGCGACCATGAGAAGCCCATCGGCAAGCTCTGACTCATGGGCCACACCATCTCTGAGTCGCCGGCCGCCTGACCCTCGATGAGGGTCTCGCCTGTGGCAGAGGCTAGCAGCGGCGGCCAGCAGAAGTAGCGCCGAATGTCGCCGTCCAGCTTCATCCGATGGAAGCAGTCGGCGACGTCGCCGACCCCCAGGACAACGCGCAGCTCGCTGAGGTCCCCCTCCTTAAACACCGGCACCTCGATGCGGCCAAGCCCTTCACCTGACAGCAAGTCGACACCAGGCGGGGGACGAAAAAGAGCATTGCTGCGTCTACAGTCCACGATGAGGCGCAGGCGCTCACCATCCTTCTTCTTTACAAAAAACAGTCCAAGAACGCTCAAGGGTCGTCGGGTCAAAGTCACGAGCCCGATCCTGAGCGCTCGTCTCACGAACTTCGCGTAGCTCCGAGGACGTTGGAGCAGCAGAGGGTCAGTATGACAACCAGGAAGTCCATGAAGCTCTCGTATTAGCGCCGCCTCACGAGGGGGAAGCAGCATCTTGGTGGAGTACTCCTCGAGGAAAATCCTCGCCTCCGCAGGTAGCATCCGGGCCAGACTGGGGGCGTCCAGGACGCAGTCCGGCAAGCTGACCCGCGAGTACTCGTAGGAGCCCATGCTGGTAGAGCCAAGGGGAGCGTAGCCCGCCTTGCCCTTCAGAAGCTTGGCCAAAGCCTCCTGCTCTGCGATGGCGCTGTCAACGTCAATCCAGCGACGAGCCGCCGAGAAGACGCGCTGCTGCACATCGGCCCTGATGAGATCCATCTTACGCTGGCTAACGCTCCCCTCGGGCGCCGTGCCACTGCGATGCTCACCACCGTGCAAGTAATTCAAGCTCTTGCAGGCTGCGTTGCCGTCTCGCAGCCAGCGGCGCCGCTGACCAGGCGTCAGGCCGTCGCACCAGTCGTCAGGGAGCGCCGCCAACGGGGCTATGGGCAGGCAGGCCGACCCACGGAGCCCCGAACTGCCCTTGGTTCTGCGGGAGACGGTCGGGCACCCGCCTCCCTCGGCCTCGGGCGTCATGTGCCCGGCGGGCGGCGGCCACGGCCCCGCCCGCCTCGACCGCGGCCCTTGCCGGCCGCATCACCTCCCTCAGCGCCGGCCGCGGCGCCGCCGGCAGCTCCAGCGGCGGGCAGGCCGCCAGAGGCGACGGCCGCGGCTGCCGCGCCCGCGCCGTCGGCTGGAGCAGCGCCGGGGACACGGGACCGCATCCGCAGCGCCTCCAGCTCCTGCTCCTCCTTGGACAGTCGGCTGGCATAGCTCCGGAGCGCGTCGGGCACCAAGTCGAGCGGGTTGGTCGTGCCGCCCAGGTGCTTCGCCGCGCCCCAGTTCGCGTTCTCGGCCCCGTGCGCGTAGGCCTCCACATACTGCAGCAGCCGCCGCGAGACCACCTCCAACGACGCCAGGGCGTCCATGTTGAGCTGGTCATAGGTGCCCGCCAGGTACAATACTTCGATCAAGGTCTGCACCTCGTGGTAGGCGCGATCCTTCCTGGTCACGCCCTGCTCCTTGCACCACTCCTGAAACCACATCTTGGGTGTGCCACCATGGCGATACATCTTACGACAAATCTCGAGGCAGGCGGGAGGCCCACGGATGCTCGAGTCCGAGAAGATCTCCTGTGTGCTCTCCTGCACGACCTTCCTCCACTCCTTGAACCTGGCACCGGTCTCGTCGGTGTCGATCCAGCACGTGCGCAAGTCCTCCCTCTCGTGAGTGGCGACGCACTCGGGGCCAAGCCCCCCGCCCTCTGGCTCTGGCGGGGGGGTGGCGGTCCCGCCAGCGCCGGCCTCGCGGCCCGGGAAGAGCCTCTCCTCTAAGGCCTCGCGGGCGGGCCGGAGCTTGTCGGCCGCCACCAGCTTATCCTCGCGCCACCGCTCCATCGCGTCGTCCGTCACGAACTCGATCGGGAACCACTCGCCCCGCGGGTCCTGGTCGACGCCATACCTGCCCCGGACGACGGCGTTCGGCGACAGTCTCACCTCAAGCCCGAAGTCGGCGCCGCCGTCGAGCGAGCTCAGCACCCAGGTGCCGGGCGACAGCTCCTCGGGCGGCGGCGGCCGCGGCCCGGTGGCGCCAGCGGCCCCGTCGGCGTCGGCGAGCGGCGCAGCCGTCTCGGCCTCGGCGGGGCGGACCTGCTTGCCGCGCAGCCGCCGCTCGACCCTCGGCGCGTCGACCGCCATCACGTCCGGCACTGCGAGGCGGCGACCGGTCCAGGTCACACCTGTCCCGGCCCATGTGGCGGCCGCGTTGCCGTGGTCAGCGATCGCCTCACCGCGGCCCCGCTTGACGACGCTGAGGAGCTCCTCGTCAGTCAGGGGCCGGCTGAAGGCAACCACATTGGTCGTGCCAGGCGGGTACACTCGCTTGCCAGTCCACTTCACCACTGAGGTATAGTCGGCCCGCCCTTCAGGGTACAGATGGTTGCCAGCAGTATACACCATCCACTCCGAGAGGTCAGCGGCCGTGGGCCAGCACAGAACACGCTCATGCGTCCAGCCTGGATCCGTCGAATACTGCACCAGCACCCGCATGCCGGGCACGGCTCCGTCGACGAGCGACATCACGCCACGTGGATCCGCGCCTCTCCGACGGGCTCAAGCCCGCGCCGTGCCGAAACCCGGCCCTCGCACCAGCGGCAGCAGCCCCAGCCGACGAAGGCCTGCAGCACGATGACGATCGCGCTCGCCGGCACCACCGGGACCTCGACGGTCGCGGTCACGCCCTCGCCCACCACGCGCAGCGCCTCCGGGGACGCTGGGGTGGGCGCTGGTGGCGCCGGCGGCGCCGGGCAATGGATCTGCGGGTCGAAGGCGGGGCACGGTTCCCGCGTCACGCTGGTGATGGACGAGCTGGTGGAGGCGTCCTCTAGCTCGTGTCCTGGCCCGTCACGAGGCCAGTCAGGCTCAGGAACCACCGCAGGCCCGAGAAAGCCGTGGGCCGCGAAGCCGACCCAGAAGGCAACTATCGCTCCTGCCGCGGTGGTCGGAGGATGCGCAAGCATACCCGCTTCAAGCTTGAGCCCAGGCAGTTATGGAAACGGGTGATAACTGCAGGGGTGCAACAGACTAAACACTCATAGCAAGACCGTGCATCGCACATCCATGTTTTTTATGTTTTTATGTTAAAATCGCTACGAACACTAAGGTTTTGGAAGGATTTCGTCTTGCGCGCGCGAATGTCCACTTTACCTTGTTTTTTGCAAGGGATTCTTGAAGTTTGGTTATGTTAGAACAAGAAATGTCCACTTTGCCTTATTTTTGGCAAGGGAAAACCGCCCGTAACAAAACAACCGGATCCGGACCAACCCGTTTTGCCGGAGACTTCCTCACGAAAATGATGAAAACATGGCTGCGGCCTAGGCGCGGCGAGGGGGCCGCGCACCAGGGGTCCCAACAATAATTATTCTTTAGAAGTAATAATGTTCAACGACAACAGCAGCAGCAACAACAACAACAACAACAACACCAACAACCATAATAATAATTTGAAGGAGTTTCTGTGGAACTCACGTCATCCTCACCCCCGGCGCGAAGAGCACGAGCCCAGAGCGGCCTCCGGCACCGTTTCCGGACAGATCCGGCGGATCCGCGGACGAATCCCAAACCGGCGCCCTCGCTTGAGACATCCCCACAAAACGGGCCCCGGGGGAAGTGCCCACACGAGCCCAGAGCGGCCTCCGGCACCGTTTCCGGACAGATCCGGCGGATCCGCGGACGAATCCCAAACCGGCGCCCTCGCTTGAGACATCCCCACAAAACGGACCCCGGGGGAGGTGCCCACAGGAGCCCAGAGCGGCCTCCGGCACCGTTTCCGGACAGATCCGGCGGATCCGCGGACGAATCCCAAACCGGCGCCCTCGCTTGAGACATCCCCACAAAACGGGACCCGGGGGCGTGGACCCGGGGGCGTTGCCCACAGGAGCCCAAGAGCGGCCTCCCGGCACCGTTTCCGTACAGATCGGGTGGTCCGCGGGACGAATCCCAAACGGCGCCCTCGCTTGAGACCTCCCCACAAAACGGGCCCACGGGGGGGTGCCCCACAGGAGCCCAGAGGCGGCCTCCGGCACACCGGGTTCCGGGGGGCCCAGATCCGGCGGATCCGCGGAGATCCCAAACCGGCGCCCTCGCTTGAACATCCCCCACAAAAACGGGCCCCGGGGCAGGTGCCCACAGGAAGACCAAGCAGGCTTACCAGGCACCGTGTTTCCGGCAGATCCGGCGGAATACGCGGACGAACCAAAAACCGGCGCCCTCGCTTGAGAAATCCCACAAACGGGCCCCTGGGGGAGGGACGAATCCCAAACCGGCGCCCTCCTTTGAGACCATCCCAACAAAACGGGGCCACGGGGGAGGTGCCCACAGGAGCCCAGAGCGGCCTCCGGCACCGTTTCCGGACAGATCCGGCGGATCCGCGGACGAATCCCAAACCGGCGCCCTCCCTTGAGACATCCCTACAAAACGGGCCCCGGGGGAGGACGAATCCCAAACCGGCGCCCTCGCTTCAGACATCCTCACAAAACGGGCCCCGGGGGAGGTGCCCACAGGAGCCCAGAGCGGCCTCCGGCACCGTTTTCCAGACAGATCGGGCGGATCCGCGGGACCGAATCCCAACCGGCGCCCTCGTTGAGACATCCCACAAAAAACGGGGCCGGGGGAGGTGCCCAAGGAGACAGACGGGCCCACGGCACCGTTTCCGGACAGATCCGGCGGATCCGCGGACGAATCCCAAACCGGCGCCCTCGCTTGAGACATCCCCACAAAACGGGCCCTGGGGGAGGTGCCCACAGGAGCCCAGAGCGGCCTCCGGCACCGTTTCCGGACAGATCCGGCGGATCCGCGGACGAATCCCAAACCGGCGCCCTCGCTTGAGGCATCCCCACAAAACGGGCCCCGGGGGAGAGTTTCGGTGCCGCGTTCTGGCATCATGGCGCAGCAAAGACGGATCTGGGGAAGGGGTCGGGACGTTCTGGGGCCGCGGGGGCTGAGGATGCGGTGTGTGGAAGAGCAGGATGAGGAGGAGGAGGAGGAGGAGGAGGAGGAGGAAAAGGAGGAGGAGGCGGAGGAGGCGGAAGAGGAGGACCAGGGTGCGGGAGGAGGAGGAGGAGGAGGATGAGCAGGAGTAGGATGAGGAGGAAGAGGATGAACAGGAGTAGGAGGAGGAGGAGGAGAAGAAGGAGGATGCGGTAGGACGATGATGATGATGATGCTGATGATGATGATGACGATGATGATGATGATGATGATGATGATGAGGAGGAGGAGGAGGAGGAGGAGGAGGAGGAGGAGGAGGAGGAAGAGGAGGTGGGCGAGGAGGAGGAGGAGGAGATTTCTCGGGGCGCGCGATTTCCGCAGACTTTTCGCCGCTGGTTCCCCCCCCGCGAGCCTCGCTTTCCTGATGCTCACGCTCTTTCTCCTCTCGATCATTTCCCTCTCGCCCAGAAGCGCGCGCCCGGTCTTCTATATACAGAAACTCCCGATCAACCGCAGAGCGGCGGATGTTAAGTTAAGACTGTTCGCCCTAATGCCAGAGTGTTCCAAAACGGTATTTCCCAAACCCGCACGATCCCTACCCTCTTCGTCTTCGATCGAACCCCTTTTGGGGGGATACCTTTCTTCCTGACAGCAGGGCCACGGGCAAGCGGCGGGGCGGCCCGCGGACTCCGTGGCCTGGCCAGCGGCAGCGCTAATCGGCGGTCCGCCGCGGACGTTGACACCGAGTTCGCGCGGACGGACAGGGCGACCGACCACGACCACAACGAGACGACGACGTCGACGACGACGACGGCAACGACGGCGACGTCGACGACGACGACGAGCGAAAGCGCGAGCAAGAGAGAACGACAGCAGAGCCACGAAGGACGCGAAGTAGGCCACGAAGGGCGACAGCGGGGACACGAAGGGAATGCGTATGGGGCCACGAAGAGCGCGAACGAGCGTGGGCCACGAAGGGCAGATAATGCGGGGCCACAGAATGCAACGATGGGGCCACTGAGGGTAGCACCTGGGCCACGTAGGACAATGAGGGGGCCACAAACGGCGACAGCGGGGCCACGAAGGGCATGCACATGGGGCCACAACGGGCGCGAACGAGCGGGGGCCACGAAGGGCATACGTAGGTTGGGCCGCGGAGGGTAAGGACGGGGCCACTGACGGCAGCAATGGGGACACGAAGGGCAGCGAGGGGGCCACGAAGGGCGACAGCGGGGCCACGAAGGGCATGCATATGGGGCCACCACGGGCGCGAACGACGGTGCCACGAGGGCAGACATATCTGGGAGCCACGAAACAAAGCAAGGGGCCACCGAAGGGCTGCAACACGAGCCCGAAGGGCCGAGGGGGCCACAAGGGGCTGCAACGGGGCACGAAGGGCCGCAAGGAGCCGCGAGGGCAGCGAGGGGCCACAAAGGGCTGGCAACGGGGCCACGAAACAAAGCGAGGTGGCCACGAAGGGCTGCAACGGGGCCACGAAGGGCAGCGAGGAGGCCACGAGGGGCTGCAACGGGGCCACGAAACAAAGCGAGGGGGCCACGAAAGACTGCAACGGGGCCACGAAACAAAGCGAGGGGGCCACGGAGGGTTGCAACGGGGCCACGAAGGGCAGCGAGATCCCGATTCCTATGTAATCTGTGTGCGCGACTCCCGGGTGCCTGGGTGTCGGGAGCGCGGCGCTGGAGTAAATTGCAAGAAATTCCCACGCAAGGGCGCTATTCTTCAGTAAAATATAAGCAGTTCTCCAGCAAGAGCGCCACTCCAGAACGCAGGAGGAGCGATCCCTGAATAAATCGCAAGGAAGTCCCAAGCGAGAGCGCGATTCTCGAATAAAATGCAAAGAAGTCTCGGGCGGGAGCGGGGGTCCTGGTTAAATGGCAAGGAAGTCTCAGGCGGGAGCCGTTGTTGTTGTAACCCGGGGGCCAAGGGGCCAGTTCGAGCAAGAAGACTTCCCCTGTCAAAAAACAAGGTGCGAGCCCCCGGGGCACTTCAATTGAAAAAAATCATTGTGCACCGGTGAGGGGGGTCAATAATAATTATTCTTCAAAAACGAGGGAACAACAACAACAACAACAACAACAACAACAACAACAACAATCATTTTACCCTCATGCGCCATGCTTCCACATGGCACATGCACCCATCTGGATAACACACCCCATCATGGGGGATTGTTCTTGCATGCGGGATCCGATATTCCCTCACCCAGATATCCCGCCCAAGAAGGTTTGGCCACCACCTCTTCCGAGGAACTTCAACATCCATAGCTCGGACGGCACATCGCCTTCGCAATCGCCTTGCGCATGCCCCGCATCTCAGAGGGAGAGGAAGAGGAAGAGGAGGGGGAAATGAGAGAGATAGGGAGGGGGAGGAGGAGAACGGAGGGGGAGGAGGGGGAGGAAGGATGAGTAGTTGTAGTAGCAGCAGTTGATGATATTGTTGTTGCGGCTGTAGCACTAGTAGTAGTGGTAACGGTAGTAGTAGTCCAAGTAGGTATGGCTTGTGGCAGCCATGCGTTCATAGCGACGTTGCTTTGTGATCCTCCTTTAATGTCTTCTCTCCCTATCCTTGAGACGCAGAAGTCTCAAAAAGTTGGATGGTTCAGCACATCCAAGAAACCTATCGCTGGACCGGCCCAGATATGGTTCCAGAAGCAACTCGGGAAGCTGCGCAGGCGCCAGAAGCAGAGAAGCACCACGTACGGGCGCCGGCTCGGGCGTCCAGCCCAAAGCCGCTCCAGAATCGGCCCAGGACGGCTTCCTGGGCGCCGCAAGCAGAAATTCAGCATTTTCGAAAGAAAAATGTGTATTGGAATGGCCTCTTTTCGGCGCGATCGGAACTGCCCGGGCGTCCGGCCCGGGAGCCGGGCCGGGTGCCGGCTGGGCCGGGTGCCGGCCCGAGCTCCGGAATCGGCGCGGACGGCCTCCCGGGCGCCGGAAGCAGAAATTCAGCATTTTCGAAAGAAAAATTTAAGCTCTATTCGTTGACTAGGAGCCTCCAGGCGTTTGATTAGGAGCCTGCAAAATCCTCCACCGCCTCCTCCTCCCGTTCTTTCTCTTCCTCCTCCTCCTCCTCCCGTTCCTCCTCCTCCTCCTCCTCGTCGTCCTCCTCCTCCTCCCTCCCTCGTTCCTCTTCATCCTCCTCCTTCTCCTCCTCCTTCTCCTCCTCCTCTTCCGCTCATGTCATGGAGTCTGGACGTGCAGGGCCGAAGGCCTATGGATGGCCCAATGGGGGGATGCACTGCTCCCTCCTTACGATTTTGGTGGACCAGGCGCCAAGGAGGAGGAGGGAGGAGGGAGGAGGAGGAGGGGGAGGAGGAGACGAGGAGGAGGAAGAGGGAGGAGGAGGGAGGATGGAGGAGGAGGGAGGAGGGAGGAGGAGGAGGAAGAGAAGGAGGAGGAGGGATCTAAGCGAACAGGGGGTTAGGACGGGCAGTCGCAACCCCTCGCCCCCCCAGCCACTCAGTGGCCAGGGGGGGTCCGGGGGTCGTGACCTTCGCCCCCGCCCGTGGGAGCCCCCATTCACCCGCGAACAGGGGGTTAGGATGGGCAGTCACGACCCCTCCCCCCCCAGCCACTCAGTGGCCAGGGGGGGGGGGGGTCGTGACCTTCGCCCCCACCCGTAGGAGCCCCCATTCGCGGACCCCATCTTGGCGGCGAGGCGACAGCCTAGGGTTAGCGCCCCAAGATGCCCTGGAAGGGCCCCAGACCACCCTACAGACAGGCCCCAAAACGCCCACGACGCCAATATACGGGCCCCAAGGCGCCCCTTAGGCCCCAAGCTGCACCTAAGGGCAAGACGCACTGAGATGGCATCCAAGACGGCATTCTAAGACGCTAAGGCTCCAGGCATCCAAGACGGCATCCATGACTGCATCCAAGGCGGCATCACAAATTGGAAACACATGATGATGGGCATCGATGATACCGATGATCATGGTCCAAGACGCATCCATGATGGCATCCAAGACGGCATCCACGACTGCATCCGAGACGGCATCCAAGACGGCATCCAAGACTGCATCCAAGATGGCATCCAAGACAGCATCCAAGACAGCCTCCAAGACAGCATCCAAGACGGCGTCCAAGACGGCATCCAAGATGGCATCCAAGACGGCATGGCGGAATTGGCAAGCCATTTAAATTGATTCCAAGTCGTGATGATGATGACATGAGATGACGACGACGATGATGATAATGATGATGATGATGATGATGTTGGTGATGATGATGATGAGGACGAGGATTATTTGACGCACCAGCCTCTGGAATAGAGTGGCGCATGGGTGTTGGGCGCTTAGCAAACTGAAGATATCACCAAACTGAAGATATGATCACACTTCACCAAACTGAAGATATGACCAAATTGGTATGAGCAAACTCAATGATTCATAACCGCCAAACTGGAGATCCAATGTCGAGCTCCACGTCCTCGTTGAGACCAGCCAGGACAGCCAGCATACACATTGAGCATTGAATGAGCTCCTCATGATTCCCCATGTTGGCATGGAAGCTTCAATCAGGCCTCTTGATACGGTTGGGTCATGTCCGATAAACCCACCAGCATTTGGGAAGCGCTCTCAAGGTGCTGGCCACACATCTCAAACGGCGACGGGTCTGATGGACTGTCCTTCGGGAAAAGCTGCCCGGCAGGAAGAGAACCGCCAACACCTGGAGGCTTTGTGGGTGCCTCAGCGCGAGGGCAGGCCCTGAGTGACTTGCGTCTCGTGGCAGGACCCGCAACTTCCAATGCTTCGCCTGCGCCCCGCTTATCGACCTTGGGAGCAGAGTTTTTGGCTGAATCCACGG
The DNA here is from genome assembly GCA_963575745.1 of Prorocentrum cordatum. Classification (NCBI taxonomy): domain Eukaryota; class Dinophyceae; order Prorocentrales; family Prorocentraceae; genus Prorocentrum; species Prorocentrum cordatum. The sequence goes on from CAUYUJ010003629.1 coordinate 29,815, forward strand.
CTTCCGAAGGTGTAGTCATGTTGGGAGGGCTGTCGGGCATGTCGATGGGCTCTGAACGCTTCGCCAACTTGGAAAGCCAACCAGTCCAGGGCTGCGGCATATTAGCTGAACTGCTTGCTGCCATCAGTCCGGGGCTGCGGCATGTTGGCGACACGGGCTTGTCAGGCGCCGCGTGCTGAACCTGGTGCTCCAGCTCAGGAGCTCCCTGATCCCAGCGTGCCGCCTCAACTTTCCATTGGCTCTCGATTGGAGGTTCTTCACCAGGATCTGAGCCTGGAGGATCTTCCAGAGTCGCTGAAGCACTTTCTTCTGGAACAACATTACCCATCTGACAAGCCACATCACCAGGCAAGCTCGCTGCAACCTTTTCCTGTGGACGAGAGCCCACCACATTTATGGTCAATGGAACGTCGACCTCGATCACGTGATTATACGTGTCTGGCATTTCTGGCAAGCGCAAGAGAATGTGAAGGCTGCTCACATTGACCACCGGCACTGCAGCCATCAGGTGTGGCAATGGCATGGCATGCAGCGTGCAAGCACAGAAGGCCAGCATCAGACCAGTGCTTGACACAAAAGGCAATCGCGCAAGATCCCCTCTGACAGTCAGCGCCTGGCCCGAGGAGGAGGAGGAGGAGGTGGCCCCTCTAAGAGGCTCCCCAAGACAGCCTCCAAGACGGCCTTCAAGACAGCATCCAAGACGGCATCCAAAACGGCCTCCAAGACAGCATCCAAGATGGCATCCAAGGCGGCATCCAAGACAGCCTCCAAGACGGCATCCAAGACGGCGTCCAAGACAGCATCCAAGATGGCATCCAAGACGGCATGGCGGAATGGCGCAAGCCATTTAAACTGATTCCAAGTCGCAATCTATGTTTTGCAATGTTTTCACACTCGTGGATAATGTGCCCATACCTTGGGCAGTCAGTGAGGGATGGAGGAGGGGGGATCTAAGCGAACAGGGGGTTGGGACGGGCAGTCACAACCCCTCGCCCCCCCAGCCACTCAGTGGCCAGGGGGGGTCCGGGGGTCGCGACCTTCGCCCCCGCCCGTGGGAGCCCCCATTCACCCGCGAACAGGGGGTTAGGATGGGCAGTCACGACCCCTCCCCCCCCCAGCCACTCAGTGGCCAGGGGGGGGAAGGGTCGTGACCTTCGCCCCCACCCGTGGGAGCCCCCATTCGCGGACCCCATCTTGGCGGTGAGGCGACAGCCTAGGGTTAGCGCCAAGATGCCCTGGAACGGCCCCAGACCACCCTACAGACAGGCCCCAAAACGCCCAAGACGCCAATATACGGGCCCCAAGGCGCCCCTTAGGCCCGCATTCTAAGACGCTAAGGCTCCAGGCATCCAAGACGGCATCCATGACTGCATCCAAGGCGGCATCACAAGTTGGAAACACATGATGATGGGCATCGATGATACCGATGATAATGGTCCAAGACGCATCCATGATGGCATCCAAGACGGCATCCACGACTGCATCCGAGACGGCATCCAAGACGGCATCCAAGACTGCATACAAGATGGCATCCAAGACAGCATCCAAGACAGCCTCCAGGACAGCATCCAAGACGGCGTCCAAGACGGCATCCAAGATGGCATCCAAGACGGCATGGCAGAATGGCGCACGCCATTGAAACTGATTCCAAGTCGCAATATATGTTTTGCAATGTTTTCACACTCGTGGATAATGCGCCCATACCTTGGGCAGTCAGTGGTCAAAAGATCGCGTGCCGTCGCCCTGCAAACATTCTGTCTCAATAAACGCAAGCATTGAGCTGAACCCGCAGTAGCAGGGACAGCCAGCACAATCGCCCTTGGATGGGCGCTCATTGAAATAGCACCTCTGCACCAGCAAACACTCGCACAAGAGGGAGGAGGATGTGGAGGAGGAGGAAAACGAGGAGGAGGGGGGGGGAGGTGGAGGAGAGAGAGGAGGAGGAGGAGGAGGAGGAGCAGGAGGAGGAGCAGGAGGAGGAGGAAGAAGGAGGAGGAGCAGGGGAGGAGGAGGTGGAGGAGGAGGTGGAAATGGGGAGGGGGGAGTGGGTCGCGAGGTGATTGCTGGCTCTACTGCTCCTAGCACTGGGCCAGGTCATATCATGCGAAGCCACTGCTGCTGCCCCCTGCGGGGCTTTGGGAGCCCCCCTTGGGGGAGGGGTTAGAGAGGAGGGAGGAGGGAGAGTGGAGGAGGAGGGAGGGGGGAGGGAGAGGAGAGGGAGGAGGGGGAGGAGGAGGAGGGGGGGAGGAGGATGTGTTTGATGCAGCAGTGGAAAAAACTTTACCTGGCGCTCCTGTGCACGAGCATTACGTGTTTGCAATGATTATATTTTGGATTTGGTCCAACTGCTATATATCGAGCAAAATCATTAATGCTCGTGCTTACACCGCTGAACACACTTTGATCGCCCGGCCTGCGCCGATGATCACATCACCCAGCATGCACACCACCGGCCTGATTGGCGCGAGCCCCTGGATGCCCCACTTGACTGCCCAGATCACCTTCACGATAGATGACGAGTCCCAGACTGCCTGTGGAATACACGACGCCACTGACAACTGAGTCAGATCTGATCCTGACGCCTCACCACCCTCATCATCGCCTTTCTGACCCTTGGCCACAACGAAGTACACTTTGTTTTTGACAGCCAATGTGAAGCTCCCTGCCTCGCCGTCTGGGTCATCTGCCATTGTGTGGTACGCGATCTCGGCTGTGGGCAGGCTGGACCGCTTCGCCATCACGACGTCGAGCACTGTCATCCACTTGTTATTGAACTGCACCAGATCGTTTGGCCCTGACAGCTGAAAGAGGTAGCTCTTGACCTTGTCATCTTCAGGCAAATCGACTTTGAAACCCCCTTTGCCAAAGCCTGCTAGCACAGACGACTCCTGCATGCAGATGTCACCCTCCGTACCATTGACGACGTAGACTTGGTGTTGCACGAGCACTTTGAGAGTCAGCCCTTGCTGGTTCTTCTGCGTCATCTCGAGGCTGGTGAGCTCAGTGCCAGTGGGCATGTCCGATATTTGTATGATCGCCATGTTCATATCCTGACGTGGCTTCTTTGCAGAGCCAGGCTCTTCTCCAGCCCGTCCACGCTTTTTCTCTGGGGGCGCATCTTTGGAGCTGTAGGTGCCAAACTCCTCCTGGAACTCTGCGAGCTTCGCCTGGAACTGTTGCCCGAAGTCCGCGTTGTCATACCACATCCTGATAATGTCATCTGGGATTGTGAGCTTCATTGTAGGCTCGCTTGTACCCTGTTTCACAGGGATCATTGCCAGCTTCTCTAGACTTGGCTGCGCCGGTGGATCGTGGGGAAGTGCTGCTGGCATCTCCTCCGGGAGCGCCTCGTACCCCGTTATGGACAGCTGCTTCTGCAAGTGCAAGCCCATCACATGGTGATGCTTGTCGTACATCACCCAATCATATTGAACAGGGTCGTCGATGCTGGTGAAGTAATAGCTTGGGAAGTTCCAACAGCATTGTGAGTGTCGATCTTAGAGCCTGTGATCATCGCATCTAACAGTTTCATCATCGCGTCTTTGCCCAGCTGCGAAACTTTGGCCGACCCCTTCACCTTGAATGCATGTGATCCAATTGGCAAGGCACCTAATCCCACCAGCCCTCTGTGTGTAGGTGGTTCGACAGGTTCTGTCTTCTCTCTTCCTACCCCTGCTCAGGAACGGGGGTTGCCCCTCCCCCTACCCCCCCTCCCCTGGGCCCCAGAGGGGGGGGAGGGGGGCACGAGCAGTCAGAGCGCCCAAGATCAACCAAGATGACTCCAAGAAGGCATCTTAGACCCCAAGATGGCCTAAAGATGGCTCAAGATAGCTCAAGATGGCTCAAGATAGCCTCCAACATACCTCCAAAAAGGATCAGGACGGCCCCAAGACGGTCTCAAGTGCCCGCCGAGCCCACCAAGGACCCTCCATGAGGCCAGACTGGCTCCAAAGCCTAAGGCAGTTCAATGTTTGTGTTGCGTTCTTGCCTTTTCGCTTCCGGCGGGCTTCTGAAGCCTCAAGATGGGCCCAAGATGACCCAAGAGAGCCCCAAGAGGGGCCCAAAAAGGGCCCCAAGAAGGCCCCAAGAGGGCCCAAGAGCACCCCGAAAGAGCCCCAATACGCTCTTTTTGAGCCTCCGAGCGGGGGGGACCTGAATTAAATACCCCCCCCCCCCCCCCCTCCCCCCCTTTTGAGCGATGGGGCCCAAGACGCCCCAAGAGAACTCCCAGACCCCCCCAGAAAAGAGCTCCAAGAGGGCCCCAAGCCCCAAAGAGCCCGAAGAGGTCCCTAAGAGGGCCCCAAGGACCCCAAGAGGACTCCAAGAGAGCCCCAAGATGGCCCCAAGAGACCTCCGAGAACTTCTCACAACAACACCTCAACCCACATGGGCAGGGCTGGTGGGGATACGCGAAGCGTCAAGAATTGCATGCAAGAGGTGGCTTTGCTATGGCTTCCAGGCTCCAAGACGACGTTTTCCCTAAGACTGCGCTTAGATACCACCGCATTTTGCATGCTCTCAGGGAGGGCGTGTCAGGTGGATCACAGGCAGTTGAGCTCATGTTGTCACCGAGCCATCCACGCCCGTGGTCGAAGGCGGTGCTCCTGGAGAAACGTTCTCGATGACCGGTAGGGCCGAGCTCTTCAACATCATGGCAGCCTCCGTCCTGCCTTTCATAATCTCCGCGTGCTTGAAGATGTAGTCATCGTCTTTGATCCCGAAAGGGACAACGATGCGGCCATCGTAGACCAAGATCCTGCTGTCCCGGCTGTCTGTCCGCTCGGTGAACAGGAGCCCGAATTTGCGATCGAAGTCTAATGATCGTTTGGACATCATTGGGTAAACTGCTTCTTCAGCCAAGTACAGCTGGCCCTTCTTGTGAGAAAACTGGGGCATCAGGACTGCCGATATGCCTTGACCTGCACGAGCAAGCATCGCGAGTATGTTCGCTTGCAACTCATGGACTGTTGCATTGATGGTGCATGGCGCAGTCCAATTCACCACTGCAATCGTGACCACCTTCGAATCAGAAATACGATGCTTGGCAACGATGTCGCTGCGCAGCTGCAGGCGGCTATTTATTCGCACAGCGTTGAAGCCCACAACTGGGAAATGAAGACATCGTAGTGGAGGACACGAGGGCGACGAGGCCGAGGAGGAGGAGAAGGAGGTTGTCAACCTCCCCCTCCCCCCCCTCGCCCTCCTCAATGAGGAGGGCGAGGTGGAGGGCATCGACCAAAGAAAACAAGCATGGGGTCCTGCTTGTATGCCTTGAATATCTCCTGCAAGTCCGATGAGTGAAGGATCCGGGCGGCGCTCTTCATGAACTCAGTGGCTGCATCTTTGCTCAAGTTGTGCCTCTTAACGTTATAATCCTGCTTTTTCGCAAAGACAGTCTTGGCGAAACTACGCTCCTTTGCTAAGTAAACCCGGAACACCTGGCAGTCGTAGTCGATGCGCTTCATCAAGAGGTTGAACTCGCTCTCCTGCAGGTCCCTCGATTGCTTCTGGACAGTCGCCTCGACCATGGCAATGTCTCCATCTGCAGTGCCACCAGACATCTTGTCCAGGATGTCTTTCAGGACCCCCAAGTCCCTCACTGTGAAGCTGTCGTCCTTGTCAGCCATGGCAGACTTCACCTCCATCTCGATCCGGGGCGAGCCAGACTTCCATTGCTCAATGAACTCCGACTTGACCAGCTCTGAGGAGATGCCAGATTCCACGGCCTCACCAGCGATTGCCATTACCACAGCTGCCTGCTCAGCCAGATCCTCAGCACTCTGTTTGCTATGCTTGCGTTGGAGCATGGGTGGGCCGGTGTCGAACTTGACGATGAGATGCTGAAACATCAGGCTCATGGACTCCTTTGTTACAGTCTGCCTCGTAGTCCATTTCTTGGAATTGCATGTCCTGGAAAGGCCAACATTGAGCAATGAGAACCCCAAGGCTACACCATGGCCCCGAGCTTAAGTCTCAAAACCAATGAACCTGAGTCCCAGACGAATCTTCAGCTAGATAGCCACAAAAAGCCAACCCTAGGAACTTGATAACAAACCTAAAGGCCCTCGCAGGGTTGCAGGATTTCTTCACAACGCGTTTCAAACATAAAAGGCGATACCAGCAACTGTCTGAGGAAAGCATTCCGATACCCACTGGTATTGTAGCCCATGCGATCCTGAAATGCTGGCCTGGCCACAGCTTCTTGCTGGCTAAGATGTCCTCGTTCAAGCAGCACTTGTCCCAGCCATGCATCGAGACGTGCTTCTTGATCAGGTCGATTGCATCCTTGTCGGCCTTCTCCATCACATTTTTCACGCCCTGGGCCTTTGCCCCAACGAGCTGCATGGATTTGGCAGCGCCTTTGTTCCACGTCCTGATGATCGTAGCAACGTCCGCATCGCCAACTTGATTGAGTGCTCCCAGACGGTCTACCCAGCTGATGACATTAGGGGGACGCCGAATCGCACCCCTTCCACTCAGCTTGAAGTTGTCGAACACTTGGTCGCGCAGGCAGGTGAACGTGACGCTCCTGGCATGCAAGCTCCGGGCGCTATCGTAAAGCTTGGGGTGTACTTGCTTCAGATCCACATGGTCGTCCAAGCATAGGGTCAATATCACATTCAACGCGGTGACCCTGGCATTGCCCTTGTGGGGCGACAAACAGAATGGAGGGATTGGCCACTCGATGCCATCAGCTGCGTGCCATGGCGCCCGCACCTCTTTTAAACCGCGTTTCCTGATGGCTGCCTCGTCGCCTGTGTGCAAGACCAGGGGGTCGCCACGAGACACAAAGCCATCTGTCAACATGTGGTCCACTAGCTCAAGGGCTGCGCTGATTCTCGTGGGCCCCCTTGGGGAAAACGCAGGATCGAACGTCAAACTACCGATGTGAACGACCATATTGTCAGACGTCTCCGGAACAGGAAAGCCAAAGTTATAGATCTCCGTGTCCTTCGGGGGCAGCATGGTGAACAGGTCCTTTGCGTACTTCATTTTTTTCTCAGGCGTGTCGTAGCGGGACATGAGATACTCAGCCGGGCCTCCAGACTTTACCATGACATCCTTGGCAGCTGTGACCACCAGGTCCCTGAACTCATCTGGCGCCAACATTCTGGCCGACGTCAGCCCTGAAAACGCACTCGTAGCTGGAGTTGCTGCCACCCAATCATCTGCAGAAAACGGCGTCTGCGGCAGCGGGCTGTTACCATCGAGAGCGCCGCCCTCGGCCCGCGCGCGGCGGAAGTCCTCGAAATCCATTTCGGGCCGCACGCAGGCTCGTCGACTGCACTCAGAAACCCTGTATAATGTTTGAGCCCAAATGGCTATGGTGGAGGGGCTGTGGGTGAAGAGAGGGTTTAGGACGAAGAATAGGAGGAGGTAGGAAGGGGTGGAGGAGGAAGTGGGGGGTGGGAGGAGGGAGGAGGGAGGAAGAAGGAGAGATCCTCCTCCCTCCTCCTCCTCTTCCTCTCTCTTCCTCCCTATTCCTCCCTCTTCCTCCCTCTTCCTCCCCCCTCCTCCTCCTCCCTCCTCCTCCTCCCTCCTCCTCCTCCTCTTCCTCCTCCTTCGTATCCCCTCATCATCTTCTGTGCCCCACTGGCGTCCTTGTCCTACTCGCCCTTTTCATCCTCGCCACCATCGCCCTCGCCCTCGTTCTCATCACCCCTCCTGCCCCAGAGAGCACGCGCACTGCAGCGGGGCGCGCCACCAGCGGGGGCGCGGCGCGAGCACGGCGCGAGCACGGCGCGTCATCCTCACTCTCCCTCACGTTCCTCTTCTTCGCCCTCTTCGTCTGTCCTCCTCTTCCTCATCCTCCTCATGTGTCCCCTCATCCTCCTTCTCCTCATCATCGCACCTCCTCCTCTATCTCATCATATCCTTCCACTCTTCTGCATCCACCCCATCCCCCTCCTCCAGATCCCCATCCTCCTCCTCCTCCTCCTCCTCCCCCTCCTCCTCCTCCTCCTCCTCCTCCTCCTCCTCCTCCTCCTCCTCCTCCCCCTCCCGCCATCTTGAAAAAATGGAAATCCAGGATTGCTCAGCCTCCTTCTCCTTCTCATCCTCTTCCTCATCCTCCTCCTCATCCACTTTCCTCCTCCTCCTCATGGGAGTCCTCCTCTTCCCCCTGCCCCCCCTGCTGCTCCTCCCTCCTCCTCCTCCTCCTCCTCCTCCTCCTCCTCCTCGTCCTCCTCCCCATCCCCCTCCTCCTCCTCATCCTCCTCCTCCTCCTCCTCCTCCTCCTCCCCCCCCCCCTCATCCTCCTATTCCTTTCCTCACCCCTTATAGGGGTAGAGCTCGAGATCCGCCAGGCGGGGCGGGGGTGGAGCTGGAGATCCGCCGGGAGGGGCAGGGGTGGAGCTGGAGATCCGCCGGGAAGGGCGGGGGTGGAGCTGGAGATCCGCCGGGCTCGGCCGAACCCAGCCCATCTTTGGTGGGAGAGGGGGAGTAGGAGGGGAGGATTGATGCCATGTTACTCAATTCCATTCTAACTCGATGTCATTTTTCTGCAAGTGAGATGGGCTGGGTTCGGCCGAATCCCTTTTATCTCGATGGTTTTTGGGGGGTCCAGCCCATCTCACACGCAATTTTCTTGCAGGTGAGATGGGCTGGGGGCCTCTATATACGCTGAGATAGAATGGAAACGGCCGAACCCAGCCCATCTCACTTGCAATTTTTTTGCTTCTGAGATCAGCTGGATCTGCTTTCTGAAGTGGTGGATGCAAACGAAGCATGAGTAGCAGGGGAGAACAGGGAAGCATAAGCAAGGAGAAAGAGGAGGGAGAAGGAGGAGGAGCAGGAGTCGACTCATGTTTCATGGCTTGCACGCTACTCAGCAACACCACACGTGTCAAGGGCACTTAAGCCTGCCAGCCAGACAGCACACGTGTCAAGGGTACTTAAGCCTGATATGGAATATGGAATCCCACAGGCCCTCTGGGCGTCTGGGCGTAGGTGGTTTACTGAACTTTGCCTTCGCTCTTTCCACAACCCAGTAGGAGGGCACCCCTCCGCCGACCCTCTCCCCTGGGCTTGGAGAGGGCGCCCCACGAGGTGTTAACCCTCAAGATGGCACAAGATGGTTCAAAGACGGTTCCTCAGAGAGCCCAAGATGGCTTCCAAGATGGTTCATGAGAGCTCAAGACGGCTCCAAGAGGGCCCCAAAACGGCTCCAAGAGGGCCCCAAGACGGCTCAAGAGGGCCCCAAGACGGCCCCAAGACGGCTCCAAGAGGGCCCCAACACATGGCAAGCATGATTCCAACAGTTTGGGGCCGTCTTTTTCTCTCGGGGCGCAGGGCGAATAGGTGGCAGAAAAACTTTAAAGGTTTATGTATACAAAGATCAAGTACCTGACCGCTCGAGATCTGAACGACCTGGCTCAGGATTGCTCGCTCCCGTCCTTTCGCGCAGGGCGAATAGGTAGCAGAAAAATATTAAAGGTTTACGTATACAAAGAACTTTAGTGCAACAAAGTCAAAAAAGCTGGAACACCGACAAGAGGGCCATCTTGGGGCCCTCTTGGAGCCCCAAGAGGGGGCCAAGAGGGCCCCAAAAAGGCCCCAAGACGGCTCCAAGAAGGGCCCAAGAGCGCATGTCGTTTGCATCTCGTCGTCTCTGCGGGCCCCATGGTGACGGCATGGCACGACATGCGCGCGAGGGGGCTTCATGGGGCCTTTATTGGTGCCTCTTGAGCTCCAAGAGGGGCCCAAGTCGGCTCCAAGAGGGCCCCAAGAGGGCTCCACGAGGGCCCCAGGGACCTCCGATAACCCCTCGCAACAACACCTCAACTCGCCTGGGCATCGTTGCTGGATGGGATGGTGGGGATACGCGAAGCGTCGAGAATTTGCACTGAAGAAGACGACCTCCTCCTCCTCCTCACCCTGAGTGTTTTTCGTCTGGTCGCTGTTTGTGGTCACCATCATCATCATCATCATCATCATCATCATCGTCATCATGACCATTCGATCATCGTACATCGTAGTCATCGTCGCATTCGTCGTCGTAGTCCTCGTCGTCATCATCATCGTTATCGTCGCTATAGTCATCACCGTCGTCACGACCCTCATTAGCATCAGCGTCTCCATCAGCATCATCATCATCATCATCAGCATCATCATCATCATCATTATCATCATCATCATCATCATCGTCATCGTCGTGATCAATAGCATCGACACCATCAGCGTCTTCAACGTCGTCATCGTCATGAGTATCATCAAGTATTTCCCTCCTTATGTTCTACTTGCGTGTCGAACGCAACTTAGCCTGCGACGCCAGCAGGATTTCCACGGCGGCCATGAAACTTGGGATTCTTGCAAGTGGTACAGCCTCCCTTGGCATAACGGCATTTGGAGCAGCCAAGAATAAGGCCTGCGTCCCACAGGCCTGCTGGACCAGGTGCGATCGGAGCTGCAGGTGCATCAGCAGCAGCTGGGCGCCTCAGGGCAGGTGCTTTCGGTGGATCCCCAGGCGCTGCTGCTGCAGGGCGTCGCAGTAGGCCCATCCTGGGTGGCGGTGCTGCTGCCGGGCGCCTCAGGTGGACCTCAGGATCATCATCCGATGGAAGAATGATCCCTCCTGCTGCTTTGGACGCCGGTGCTTTTGCTTTGGTTTGCCTTGCTGCAAGATGGGCTATCACTGCTGCGGTCTTGGGTCCAGCTGGAGGCGCTTTGCTGGTGGAGCCCTTGGCCAGGGCAGCTTTGGTTGTTGTACCTGATGGTTCTGCTCTCACTGTAACTTGCGTTGGAGCTCTGGGTGCGAAGTCTTTCCACTCTGTAGAGAGTGGCTTGTCTACCCAAGGGGTCATCATAGGCGGGTTGACCGTCCACTCCAATCGTGCAGGTGTCAGAGGCGCCCGCATCTCGTTCTGGTCGCACCATTCCCTGAGCCAGTTGCACGCATTGTGCAAGTTCCTCAGTGAATGGATTATCCGAATTCCGCAATACAGGGAGGGGGATCTTAACCTTCCAAGACGAGCCATTTCAGCCCCCCACCCATGGGAGAACCTCTCCAAACTTCGTCCCAAGCCACCTTGGCCCTCCAAGATAGCTTGAAAGAGAAGCCCCCCCCTCTGAAGTCAGACCCCCCTCACATTATTACGGGAGGAGGAGGAGGAAGAGGAGGAGGAGGAGGAGCATGCACATTACCAAATGGTGGTTGGGGGTGGCCCTAATGGTGCTATTTTACCCATGGCTCCATGGTGGACGATCGATGGCGTCGGCGGTCTTCCTGTACTCGCGAAGCTGCCTGATGCTCATCGGGTTCGTCTCGCATGCTGTAGTTGGTGCCATCGATAACTTTGTCAGGTAAGCATGGGGAAGGATCACAGTGGGTGGCTGAGCTAGGACGCTATCGCTCCAGTACTGCTTGCAGCACAATACCACGTCATCTGGATGTTTATCCAAGCCCTATGGGATCGAAAGACACTTAGATATGCACATCGACATTCAGAAGGGGGGTCGACGTAAGTGCAAGGTTCCACGACATTCGATGGACCCCAAACAGGGTCCGCGTAAGTGCAAGTGCACTTTGGGGAATTGGGATGCTGCGTGGACCCCAGATGGTGTCAGTGCCTGCACAGTGTAGGACAAGCGCTGTTTGGGAATCGGTGGTGCGACTGGCGTCGTAGTTGTCCTTCTCCTCCTCCTCCTCCTCCTCCTCCTCCTCCTCCTCCTCCTCTGCCACCCCATCATCCTTTCTTTTCCCTTTCCTCGGTGGTAGACAGGAAGGAAGCAGAGCAGGGAGTGCGGGGAAGATGAGAGAAGTCCATCCTCATCCTTGCCTCATGTTCCTCATCTCATCCAAAAGGTTTACGCCATTCTGCTCACCCCCGGGGGAGGGGGGAAGCTAATGGATGAGGTGGTGTGTGTGGTCTGAGAGGGGGGGAGGGGGGCAGTTGTATAGCCTCCCAAAGCGTGGTTTTGGGTGTCTTTGGGGCCTTTTGGGAACGTCGTGGGGCTTCTTTGGGGCCATCCATCCTCCTCATCCCTCATCTTCCTCTTCATCGTCCTCACCATCATCCTCGCCCTCCAGTATAGCATAGTACGCACACCCGCACGCCCATCTATCACTCACACACGACCCACCCTTCCAACGCCCACCCACCCACCCATCACACGTCAACAGATTTATATCCTCACCAAGCCTTGAACATATCAGGAGTAGACAACTCCCAACCAGGTAGGTCCATTTGTGGAAGATCACGCCGACTCACAAGCCTCTTGCAATGGCATACGTCGGGTGTCCAATGGGTCGCTGCAACTCCAGATATGTTGATACCCAGGGGCGTGAAAAAAGATTGCCAATCCCAAGCACCTGAATACTCCTGCACAATGAGCTCCCGGCCACGGGCTGCTTCGAAGTGATCTCGTATCTTCTTCACAAACGCCACTGGGGTCTCCAAGGTTGTTGAGCGCTGTAAGATAGTTGTAATAACTGCGAAACGTTGATCCAACCCATCATGTGTATGTCCTTTTTGTCCTTGTCCGCCCTGTACAGATTGAAATTTCCCTGAGGCCTGGAGCCACGCAAGGTACATCAGGAAGTGCTGATTCTTCCCCTCCCGTCCTGTATTATCATACTTGATGCTGAGATGGAACGGCATCCTGAGTCCTCTTTCTTTCAGCTTTTCGTCGCATAGGTCAAGGACGCGCGACACGATCGTTGCTTCCATATCACTCCCCTTCTGCTCGTCTGGTGGCATGATGTAGAAGCATTCCATTAGGCCTTCCACGACGACTCCAACTACATGGAGCGTTGGGCGCCAGCTCGAACTCCACATCTTCGCTGACTCTACGTTTCGTGGCACCTTGAACTTAGACTGGTCCATACCATCGATCCTGATGTGTAACACTGAAGATATTGAGGAGGTTGCCGAGCAAGATAACTCCGAAAGATGAGAGAGTCGGGCGTCCAAGCGTCTGTCATCGAACATCCTGTTGAGATGGGCCCTATATGCTGTATCAGCTGCCTTTCGCTGCTGAGCATCCGGGTGTTCACGTCGCCATTTTGTAAGTTCTACGCAAGTGTCGCACCTGTCGTGCTGGCCCAAGTCGCGGAAGCCCAACATATGCTGCCATTTGTCGTGGTAGGCCTTTTTGAAAGCTTTAAAGCCAGCACTGTCGTAATCGTCGCGATCCACTTCCAACACTTCGCATCTGTACAGCTCGTAGAACTCTATCCATGTCATGTGGGGCAGATATCTGTTGTCCACCACCTCTCGCAATCCACTGGAAGCCTGGGCCAGGGCATTGCCATCGCGTGCCTGGATCCACTCTAAAAATCAAGTGTCCTTGACCTTTGTGCCGAAGTTCTTGAATGCTTGAATCTGCATCTGCCAAGGTTTCTGCCATAAACGCATAGACAGAGGAAAAGTATGCATCCAAATGTAAATGTTTTGATACATTTTTCTGGTTGGAACCGTTGCATTGCCGCATATCGCCCAGGGGCTCCAACAGACCACGTCCAATTGCATCTTCCAGCCGCGTCATTCTCTTGTTTGATATTCCAAGGGCCATCCGGAAGGCACCCCGACATACTGGCACCCCTTGCCACATCCAAGCCCTCGGATCAGTCAGACTCCCATGTTTTTTACCACCTGCATCTTTGATCAAATTGAACAAGACTTTGTCGAACTCTTGTTTTTGCTGACCTCTCTGTGTCTGCACGTCCAAAACTGCTTGGTTTGCCTGTAGCCCCCACTTGCTAATGCACTGGAAGGAACATCCACGTGATTCTGGTAATTGCAAGGCAAGGTCCAACTCAATTTCAGTCATACCTGTTTGCGTCGTTACCAGGGGGCTGTCTGGGTCGTCGTCACTGGGAAGTAGCAGGGAACCCTCGCCACAACCATCGTCGTCATCTGGTAGTATCAACCTGGGGATTTTCCGCTTAGTGTCCAAGAGTGGCCTGAGAGCCATTAGAATATGGAAGTGCAAATGTAAAAGGACAGCACGTATGAAATTCATCACTATGAAGAAACCTGGTTGACTCAAAACGGCTCGTTGCAGTTACAGGAACACTCACGGCTAGGAGCGAAACTGCCGCCACTGACCAAGTTTGGTCGGGGTGGGCTTGGGTTCACCAAAAAAGCCCCAAAGAAGGCCCAAGTGGCCCAAGAGGGGGTTCCAAGACAGCCCAAGAGAGCCAAGAGAGCCAAGAGAGCCCTAAGAGCCCCAGAGGAGCCTGGCTGTTTTTGTGAGGATGTCCCGAGCGAAACCACCGACACTGACCAAGTTTGGTCGGGGGTCCCCAAATAAGGCCCGAAGATGGCCCAAGAAGCCCAAGAGGACCCAAGAGGGCCCTGAAGGGGTCAAAAAAGGCCTCCAAGACGGCCCAAGAGAGCCAAGAGAGCCTTAAGACAGCCCCGGAGGAGCCTGGCTGATTTTGCGAAGATGTCGCGAGCGAAACCGCCACCACCACCAACCAAGTTTGGCCAGGGTGGCCTCACCCAAAAGGTCCCAAAGAAGGCCCAAGCAGAACCCAAGAGGGGCCCATCGCACCCTCACGAGGCTACCCTGGGAGAAAAGCCCTGAGACCCCTAGGCCCTGGGAGGCCCTGGACTCCTGAGGAACTCATAAGAGGCACGCAGGGTACCCGGACCACTGGGGGCCCTTGACCTCACCCATTTCCGCGCACCCCTCACTCGGATCGCGGAGTCTGGACGTGCAGGGCCGAAGGCCTATCGATGGCCCAATGGGGGACGCATTGCCCCCACCAATGGGGCGGACCAGGCGCCAATGAAGAGGACGAGGAGGACGAGGAGGAGGAGGAGGAGGGGGGGGGGGAGGAGGAGGAGGCGAGGAGGAGGAGGAGGAGGGAGGATGATGGAGGATGGAGGAGGGAGGAGGGAGGAGGAGGGAGGAGGGGGGAGGAGGAGGGATCTAAGTGAACAGGGGGTTAGGACGGGCAGACACAACCCCTCGTCCCCCTGGCCACTCAGTGGCCAGGGGGGGCCCAGGGGTCGCGTCCTTCGCCCCCGCCCGCGGGAGCCCCCATTCACCCACGAACAGGGAGTTAGGACGGGCAGTCGCAGCCCCGCCCCCCCCCCAGCCACTCAGTGGCCAGAGGGGGGGAGGGGTCGTGACCTTCGCCCCCGCCCGTGGGAGCCCCCATTCGTGGACCCCATGTAGGCGGCGAGGCGACAGCCTAGGGCTAGTGCCCCAAGATGCCCCGGGAGGGCCCCAAGACGCCCTGCTGCATGAGAGCCCCAAGCGCCCATAAGGGCCCCAAGACGCCTTACAGATGGGCCCCCAAACGCCCTACATGGGCCCCAAGACGCCCATATACAGGCCCCAAGGCGCCGGTAAGGCCCCAAGACGCACCTAAGGGCAAGACGCACCGAGATGGCATTCAAGACAGCATCCAAGACAGCATTCTAAGACGCTAAGGTTCCAGGCATCCAAGACTGCATCCAAGATGGCATGTCATCGATGATACCGATGAGAATGATCCAAGACGCCTCCAAGACGGCATCCAGGACTGCATCCGAGACGGCTTCCAAGACAGCATCCAAAGTTGCACCCAAGACGGGCATCGATGACACTGATGAGAACGATAACTATGGTGACGAAGATGTCGACGAGGGTGATGATGTTGATGTTGATGATGACGATGGGGATGACAATGACAACCATGATGATGATGACGTGAGATGACGACGGCGACGATGATGATGATGGTGATGATGATGGTGAGGGCGAGGATTATTCGACGCACCAGCCTCTGACATAGAACGGTGTCTGTTTGAAGATCAATCACTCTTCAGACAGCTCCTGCACTGCCTCCAAAATTGCACAGCAGAATGGCAATGGATATAGCTGCGCCCATTTGCTCAATTTGATACCATACTCCATGCCTTCAATCACCTTATGCCCATGAATGTGAGGGCACTTCTTGCCCGCCAACTTACGTGCCAAGGTAGGCATGTTTGTAAGCACTCTCGTTGGTTTCAACATTGGTTTCTTCTCTACTGGAGATACGAGGCCAAATTGTCACATGTCAAATGATACACTTGTCACATCCGCATACCCTTGAATATCTTTCATGAACGGGTGATCCCAGCTTTTTGCACGCAGTGGCTGTTCAAACATAAATTTGCGCCCCAATGCTACTTGTAACAGAACCAGGAGCATGGCAAATTCCAAATGCAATTGCCCCTCTCGAAATTGGGCCTCCCGCTTGTCAACTTTCATGCGATACCAATTAGACGTCATAAGTGCGCTCCAAACCGCACAGGGTGGGCCGATGACCAAGACCTTGGGGCGCAAAGCCTTTATGTGTCCAACGACTTTCTTCCTGGTCTCCTCCTGAGTAAAATCCCAGCCGGTGAGCAGGTCGATCGAGCAATTCACTCGGAGGGGTCGATTACCAAGATGAAGTTTAAGTCTTTCCGGGCTGTACACTTCCATGATGTCCTCTGGTCTTGCATTCCTGAACTGGTAGTCTGTAGGTACATTCCATAGTGACGGCTCCCTCCTTCTAATCATGTGGGTGTTCATCAGATCATCACGAGAAGGCCCAGGGTAAGTCTTGAAACGTCTCATGGGTTTTTTAATTGGTGTCCTTTTGGCCTTGGGCTTGGCTTTGGCCTTTGCTTTCGACTTTACTGAATTAGCAACAACAGGCCCAGACCCGCCAGTGTCATCATGATCGGGGTCGTCATCAGAAGGACGCATCAACTTCTCATCACCAGAATCAGAGGATGGAAGAATAATGTTATCCATACTGATGGAATCTGAGAATGGAAGGAATCTGAACCCTGAATCTGAAATCAAAATGGCTGCGGGCAGGGGGCGGAAAGAGATCAAAAGAACATCGGTTTCAGTTTCGTGATTGACTGGAGCCCTCTCATTGCACTGGGGGGGGCATCCCAAACTTCCACCACGTTTGCCGACCCTGGAATGTTGGATTCATACATCCCAAATACATATATATATATATATATATATATATATATCCATATATGTATATGTATATAGTAATATATGTACATGCATATATATATATGTGTGTGGCAGCAGATTCCTAGACTGCGAGGATGACAAGAATTATGGACACCACGAGTAGCAAGTAAACCAGGACCAGGATTTGAAAGGGGGAATGAGAAAACGAAGGGGTATCATAGTTGGGTTATTTATCTGCCCCCCTCCCCCATTCAAAAGACCCCAGGCCATTGCCACCCGACCTTCCACGTGGAAGTATCCATACACATACACATGCATGCAACTGTACATGCGCACATTTGTGTTCACATGAGTCCAAGAGTAACCGCATGCCGATGATAATAAAGGGACCCCCCCCCCCTTCAGTGTTTAGAGTTGATTATCGTCGCCCTATACAAAATTCAAATTGGGCGGCGAGCGCTGAGGCCGAACTTCATTATCACCTCGAAACGCTATGTTGAGATAGCAACATCAAGCGATGTTGATATAGCAACATCAAGCGAAGCGATCACACTTTTTCAGGATGTGTCAAGCGAAACCAATAATTTTGGGAGGCAGACTCAGACGAAACGAGCAATGTTCTTATTATTATTATACTTTCCTCTTCTTCTTTTATATTTATATATGTCCTCACGCTCGCCTGAACTTGTTTTATCCCTGGGGTTGATTAATGCATGGAAAATGAAGCACATGAGCTACCCTACACGAGCACTTTTTTCAAAAAAAAAAAAAAAAAAAAAAAAAAAAA
>CAUYUJ010003629.1:52500-67500 GCA_963575745.1 Prorocentrum cordatum
GGACACTTCACTTCGTGGCGTGCGGACGACCCTGGCTACTACACTGGCGTGGGGTACACACCCACAGAGGTTGATCACATCTGTTACATATGATGTGGTACACGGTACACGTGAGATGGTACGCAGTGCCAAGATAGTTGGTCACATTTTTGGGGCAAATTCGTGGGGATGCGATTACAGAAGTACATGTGTTACACTGATGTTATACAGTCCCAAGGATGACGCATGCATTGCTCATAGACTCATGGCGCTATGATCCTAACTCTCAGTGCCCAACGCGCGCGTGCACAGCCAGACGGAGGGAGAGAAACACATGTATACAAGGTTCGTGACATACGCACGGTCCACCATGTTGTAAACGATCGCATGCACGGTAAGTTCTGAAATTATACGTATGTACAAGCAGACATGCGAGGGAGAAAGGGAGATGGCCATCGACAGTTCCAATACGGCTCCAAGGCGGAAGAGGGGGAGGAGGAGCAGGACAAGGAGGAAAGGAGAGAAGCGAGAAAGGAAGAACGCAGACGGCGCGGCTCTGGACACAAAGGGGTGCCATACTTTCTCCTGCTTTCGCAAACAGGTCCAGTCACACGTAGGGGTATACTCAACCGAATGGTCTTCGCATCCAGAAGCATACTAAAGGCGCGACGCATCGTCGTCTGCGATGGCGCGGAGCGGGCGCGTGGGTGCCCGGCTGCCTGGCTGATACACGTGCGGGCCTGGCTGATACCCGTGCGGTCCCAGATGCCCAATGAGATTGCCGATACGCCTGCTGGCGGGAAGGCCGGTGCTTGCATACGGCAGTGCTACCGCGAGCACGTTGTGGACCTGCGGTGGCAAGGCCTGGTAATCGAGCATGTTCGGAAGCTCGTCGCTCTGACCATACGACCGCCATACGGGCAACCACCACCACTGGTATTGACGCGGATACGTGATCTCTGTGCCGACCTCAGGGGATACGTTCCAAAGGGCCATTTTCTGCGGGTCCGTACCCATGAAGGCCGCGTGGTACGCAATGAATACGTCCAAGGTGGCCATGGCCCTGTAGGAGAGGCCGGATACGATCTCCGCATGAATGGGAATAGCGAGCTGACCGAGCAAATACCGCATACTGCGATACACCCACTGGCCCGGGTGGACGAAGAGGTTGGCTTTCCAGGCGACGATACCTGCTGCGGTGCACAGCGTGTCGAATACGTGCACAAGGTAGCCAATGGGCTTCCCAAGCCTCTCATCCTGGAATACCGAGAAGTTCCCGAATACCGCGTTCGCGTAAAAGTACGCGTCGAAGTACAGCCATTCGGGCTCGGCGATGCCCCCCATACTGTGCTGGTACTCCGGGTCGTTGTTGATCTTCGACTGCCCCGTGGACATACCGCTCGATACGGCGAGGCACACGCCCGTAACACCCTCCCATAGAAGAGGGAGAAGATACCGCACGCGAACCACCTTTCCGAGCCACACTGCTTCAACCAGCGGCGTGCATACGCCTCGTGGCCGGGTGGCGCATGCCAGCGATCCATACTCGAGCTCACTTCATCATCCGACGGGAAATACTCGCCCGTCAAGGGGTCAAGCCGACCGGCCATCTGGAAAGTCATACGGAAGGCTGGCAATGTGGAGGTGAATACGATCTCGCGACATACAGTAAGCGGCTTGAGCAGAAACCGCTACGTACAAACAGAAACGAACCGCATACATGTGCCCAAATGCCAAAGTCCACACGACCGCGAACATTGGACGAGTGAAACACTTTCTCAACACTGAGCGGGACACCAAGACAGCTTTCCGTCGCATACGCAACACGGTATGCAACGTGTGGCACTTCAGCCCTGGATATACAGCGCGCATGTGGTCACCAAGTGCCGCGTTGAGCTTTTCGGCCGTGTCATACTGCAAAGGTCCAGAGTCAGGGTGATACTTCACGTACCATTGCCTCAAACCCATACCGCTGACAGCGACGGGAGGATCGCTCTCCGAGAGAAGCTGCGAGAGGACCTCCGCAGCGGCCTCGTCGGCGAAGCTCTCCCGATACTGATTGAGTCGAAGACGCTCGCCCATACATTCCTCCACAGCTTGGGCAGTGTTCAATGCCCCCTTGGCGCCCCACTCCGTGCTGAGCCACTTCTGGCATACCCTGGCGTTAGCAGATACAGATAAATGTCCCAGGAGCCACTGCTTCAAGACGGCCCCGTCAGTGGTCCCCTCGGGCATGTCTTTGCGAATACGTTCTCCATACCAGGTCTCCAAGTGGCCAGCGTTCTGCACTTGGACAAGCGTGTCTTTGGATGAATACTGCAGTAGCCACGCCGTTGCGACCCTATCTGGCACATACAGTGGTGGATCCAACTGTCGGAGCGCCAGCATAATTTGAAAGCGGTATTATACTCAATGCCCAGGTGGCGGATGGCAGAGCCGTGCTGCTCCTCCAGCTCCTTGGCGCGAGAAATACTGACCGTGCCAGTCACAACCCGATACTTGGCCCACCAAGTCTTGCACGCCTGGTGACTAGCATTGATACCCTTTGCCCGGAGCGCCTGATGCAAATAATACGCACTCTCGCAGTCGGCCAAGGGAGGCCGCGACAGCTCAGGGCCATACTGCTCGTGAAGATCTTTCGCCGTCAAAGCCATGATCCAAGAACACAGGCGATACCTTGATCCGAGATGGCTACGGATAAGTGCGTCAGCAGTCGGGTGCCTTCCTGGGGCCGCTTGGGGTCCTCTTGGGGAAGGGGGGAAGCCTCCTGGCGCGGTTTGGGGTCCACTTGAGAGCCTTTGGGGGGCTCCTTGGAACCATCTTGGGGCCTCTTTGGGGCTTATTGGACCCTCACGGCGGACTCTTGGGGCCTCTAGAACGCCTCCTGGGGCCATCTTGGGGGTCTCTTGGAGCCACCTTGGAGCCTCTCTGGAACCTCTTGGGGGCCTCTTGGAGTCCTCTTGAAGCCTCTTGGGACCATCTTGGGCGCCTCTTTGGGCCTCATGGACGCCTCTTGGGGCCATCTTGCGCGCCTGTTGGGGCCATCTTGGGTTTTAAAGATTCATCAAGAGACCGCGAATGGATTTCTAGATTTTTCGGATGAGAAAGTAGTGCGTTTTCATATGTTTTCTGAACATCGCATCTTGAAATTATTGAAAACCCATTGTGTTTGGCAGGATTTCGACATGCGCGCGCGGCGGCCGCGCGCATGTGCACTTCGTCTCATTTTTTGCAAGGGATGGTGGCCCTCGCAGGCGCGCAACCGTTGTTGGGGAAGTTCAAAGCACCTGAAGAAGTAGCACGCAAAGACCCTTTTGACAGAAATGTTTAAAAAGTGGTGTGTTTCCTATGAATCCGCAAGAGCGCGCGGAAGGACATTTTGACAATTTTTTTCTTAAAAAACCATGGGGTTTTTGATGTTTTTATGTTAAAATCGTTACGAAACCTAAGGTTTTGGAAGGATTTCGTCTTGCGAGCGCGAATGTCCACTTTACCTTATTTTTTGCAAGGGATTCTTGAAATTTGATCAACTAAGAACAAGAATTTTCATTTTCTATTGTTTTTTGCAAAGGAAAACGAGCGTCAACAAAAAACCGGATCCGGGGGTAATCCACTTTTCTGAAGCTTTCGCAGAAAAATGATGAAAATGTAGCTGCGGCCTAGGTTTTGGGCGGGGGGCGTGCACCAGGGGGTCCAACAATAATAATTCTTTAGAAGTAAAAGTGTTCAACAACAACAACAACAACAACAACAACAACAACAACAACAACAACAATCATTTTACCCGAACGCTCAGTTTTCTCCCCAGTGCCAGGGTTTTCATGCGACGCCAGCCAATACCCCCACTTCGTGGGGGGGCAATGCAAGCTCTACCAAACATCCACACGACTCTCGGGGACCACCCACACCCAGCTTCCCGCCCTATGACGTCAGGACACTTCACTTCGTGGCGCGCGGACGATCGTGGATACTACACTGGCGTGGAGTACACACCCGCAGAGGTTGATCACTTGTTTGGGCCCCGCATGTGCCCCGCATCGTGCATTCGTTGCGCATGACTTAGAGAGAGCAAGACAGAGAGAGAGAGAGAGCAAGACAGAGAGACAGAGAGAGAGAGAGAGAGCAAGACAGAGAGCCAGAGGAGAGAGAGATAGAAAGAGATTCGTCACATGTGTGAGGCAACCTGAGAAGATGTGGTACACGGTACACGTGAGATGGTACGCACTGCCAAGATAGTGGGTCACATTTTTGGGGCAATTTCCTGGGAAGGCGATGAAGCAGAAAGCGAGATAGATGTGTTCATATGATAGATATGAAGCAGAGAAAGAGCGAGAGACATAGAGAAGGAGAGAGAGGAGTCGGTCACATCTTTAGGGCAACTTCCTGAGGGATGTGGGAGGACACATGAGAGAAGGTATCGTTGTCCCGATGGTTGTCTCGATGGTTGCCCCGATGGTTGTCCTGATGGTTATGGTTGTCCCGATCGTTTTCCCGATGCTGGTCCAAATGGTTGTCCCGATGGTTGTCCCGATGGTTGTCCCGATGGCTGTCCGTCTGCGATGCAATGTTGTCTGTTTCTGCTGTTAACAGTCCCAAGGCGCAACCTGTGGCGCAACCTGTGGCGCAACCTGTGGCGCAACCGCAAGGGATTCGCGAACCCCGTTGCAAGAGCGTGCGAAAGTAGCTCGCGCGAGCTCATGTAACATAAATGTTGGAAAACCATTGGTTTTTTGAGGATTCGGACAGCGCGCGCGGGTGGAAAGTTTGAAAAGTCGTGCAGGTGTTTTTCGAGGACCTACGGTGCGATTCGTGTGATTTTATGATGCGCGGTGGTAAAATTCTTAAAAACCCAATGGTTTTTGGAGATTTCGGCGTGCGCGCGCGAAGAAAAAACGCATGTGTCCCGCATGGTATTATTTGACAGGGATGATGGCCCTGGCAGGTGCGCAACCGTTGTCGCAGAAGTTCGAAAAAGTTGCTCGCAAAAGCCCGTTTGACAGAAATGTTTAAAAGTGTTGGGTTTCCTACGAATCCGCAAGAGCGCGCGGGATGAGATTTTGACAATTTTTTGTTGAAAAACCATTGGTTTTTTGATGTTTTTATGTTGAAATCGTTCCGAACACTAAGCTTTTGGAAGGATTTCGTCTTGCACGCGCGAATGTCCACTTTACCTTATATTTTGCAAGGGATTCTTGAAATTTGATTACATTTGAACAAGAAATTTCATTTTATAGTGTTTTTTGCAAGGGAAAGCGGGGGGGAACAAAACAACCGGATCCGGTACTAATCCACTTTTCTGAAGCTTTCGCGAAAAAATAATGAAAATGTAGCTGCGGCCTAGGTTTTGGAGGGGGGTCGTGCACCAGGGGCCCCAACAATAATTATTCTTTAGAAGTAATAATGTTCAACAACAACAACAACAACAAAAGCAGGCGGCAGGAAAGCAGCAGCAGAGCACAGCAGCAGCAGCAAAGCAGCAGCTGCAGCACGGAAGCAGCAGCAGCAGCAGCAACCCACCACCACCACCACACACACCACCACCACAACCACCACCACCACACCCACCACCCACCACAACAACAACAACAACAACAAAAACAACAATCATTTTACCCGAACGCGTGGTGTTCTCCCCAGTGCCAGGGTTTTCATACGACACCAGGCAATACCCCCACTTCGTGGGGGGGCATTACAAGCTCTACCAAATATCCAAACGACTCTTCGCGACCACCCAAACCAGCTTCCCGCCCTATGACGTTGGGACACTTCACTTCGTGGCGTGCGGACGACCGTGGCTACTACACTGGCGTGGGGTACACACCCACAGAACTTGGTCACTTATTCGGGGCGCGCGTGTGCCCAGCATCCTGCAATTGTGACATACAATACATGACACAGACAGACAGAGAGAGAGACAGAGAGCAGACAGAGAGAGAGACAGAGAGAGCGGAGTTGGTCACATTTTTGGGGCAAGTTCCTGAGATCGTCGTGTTTTTTGTTGGTCTTGCGCGCGCGAATGTCCACTTTATTTTTTTTGCAAGGGAGTATTGAAATTTGATTATGTAAGAACAAGAAAAAGTAGCTCGCGCGAGCTCATGTAACATAAATGTTGAAAAACCATTGGTTTTGTGGGAGTCGGACAGCGCGCGCGGGATGAAATTTGGACATTTTTTTTGAAAAACCATTGGGTTTTTGATGTTTTTATGTTGAAATCGTTACGAAACCTAAGGTTCTGGAAGGATTTCGTCTTGCGCGCGCGAATGTCCACTTTACCTTATTTTTTGCAAGGGATTATTGAAATTTGATTATGTTAGAACAAGAAAAAGTAGCTCGCGCGAGCTCATGTAACATAAATGCTGAAAAACCATTGGTTTTGTGGGATTCGGACAGCGCGCGCGGAAGGACATTTTGACAATTGTTTCTTAAAAAACCATTGGGTTTTTGATGTTTTTATGTTAAAATCGTTACGAAACCTAAGGTTTTTGAAGGATTTCGTCTTGCGCGCACGAATGTCCACTTTACCTTATTTTTTGCAAGGGATTCTTGCAATTTGATCAAGTAAGAACAAGAATTTTCATTTTATAGTGTTTTTTGCAAGGGAAAGCGGGGGGGACCAAAACAACCGGATCCGGTACTAATCGTTTTGCCTGAGACTTCCTCACGAAAATGATGAAAATGTGGCTGCGGCCTAGGCGCGGCGGGGGGGTCGTGCACCAGGGGTCCCAACAATAATTATTCTTAAGAAGAAATAATGTTCAACAACAACAACAACAACAACAACAACAACAATCATTTTACCCGAACGCTCAGTGTTCTCCCCAGTGCCAGGGTTTTCATGCGACGCCAGCCAATACCCCCACTTCGTGGGGGGGCAATGCAAGCTCTACCAAACATCCACACGACTCTCGGGAACCACCCACACCCAGCTTCCCGCCCTATGACGTCAGGACACTTCACTTCGTGGCGCGCGGACGATCGTGGATACTACACTGGCGTGGAGTACACACCCGCAGAGGTTGATCACTTGTTTGGGCCCCGCATGTGCCCCGCATCGTGCATTTGTTGCGCATGATGACATACAGAGAGAGAGAGAGAGCAAGACAGAGAGACAGAGAGAGAGAGAGAGAGAGAGAGCAAGACAGAGAGCCAGAGGAGAGAGAGATAGAAAGAGATTCGTCACATGTGTGAGGCAACCTGAGAAGATGTGGTACACGGTACACGTGAGATGGTACGCACTGCCAAGATAGTTGGTCACATTTTTGGGGCAATTTCCTGGGAAGGCGATTACACAAGTAGATGTGTTCATATGATAGATATGAAGCAGAGAAAGAGCGAGAGACATAGAGAAGGAGAGAGAGGAGTCGGTCACATCTTTAGGGCAACTTCCTGAGGGATGTGGGAGGACACAAGAGAGAAGGTATCGTTGTCCCGATGGTTGTCTCGATGGTTGCCCCGATGGTTGTCCTGATGGTGTTATGGTTGTCCCGATCGTTTTCCCGATGCTGGTCCAAATGGTTGTCCCGATGGTTGTCCCGATGGTTGTCCCGATGGCTGTCCGTCGCGCGAGCTCATGTAACATAAATGTTGGAAAACCATTGGTTTTTTGAGGATTCGGACAGCGCGCGCGGGTGGAAATTTTGAAAAGTCGTGCAGCTGTTTTTCGAGGACCTACGGTGCGATTCGTGTGATTTTATGATGCGCGGTGCTAAAATTCTTAAAAACCCAATGGTTTTTGTAGATTTCGGCGTGCGCGCGCGAAGAAAAAACGAATGTGTCCCGCATGGTATTATTTGACAGGGATGATGGCCCTGGCAGGTGCGCAACCGTTGTCGCAGAAGTTTGAAAAAGTTGCTCGCAAAAGCCCGTTTGACAAAATTGTTTAAAAAGTGATGGTTTTCCTACGAATCCGCAAGAGCGCGCGGGATGAGATTTTGACAATTTTTTATTTAAAAAACCATTGGGTTTTTGATGTTTTTATGTTGAAATCGTTCCGAAACCTAAGGTTTTGGAAGGATTTCGTCTTGCACGCGCGAATGTCCACTTTAGCTTATTTTTTGCAAGGGATTCTTGAAATTGGATTACATTTGAACAAGAAATTTCATTTTATAGTGTTTTTTGCAAGGGAAAACGGGGGGGAACAAAACAACCGGATCCGGTACTAATCCACTTTTCTGAAGCTTTCGCGAAAAAATGATGAAAATGTAGCTGCGGCCTAGGTTTTGGAGGGGGGTCGTGTACCAGGGGCCCCAACAATAATTATTCTTTAGAAGTAATAATGTTCAACAACAACAACAACAACAACAACAACAACAACAACAACAACAACAACAGCAACATCCTCCTGGTCTTGGCGCCAGCCCGGGCCAGGGGCGAGCCAGCTGCGCTCCGAGGGTCGCTGACAATGGCGCTTCTGCACAAGTGGACTGGCATGCTGTCCTTCGCCATCCGCGACGCCCGTTTGGCTAGCCTACTAGAGAACGTGCCCAGAGAGACGCTAGCCACGGACGACGAAGCACTCTGGTGACCTCTTGTCGGCGCTCCCCTAAGGACGCGGGCCCCCGCGAGAGCGGCAGCGGGGGCCGACTACCAGCAGCACCAGCACCACCACCACTACGACGGCGACCAACACGAGCGCCACCAGCAGCACGGCAACGACAGCGACCCCTGCCAACAGCGACGCAACGACGACCAGCAGCAGCAGCAGCAGCAGCAGCAGCAGCAGCAGCAGCAGCAGCAGCAGCAACAGCAGCAGCAGCAGCAGCAGCAGCAGCAGCAGCAGTGGCAGCAGCAGCAGCAGCAGCAGCAGCAGCAGCAGCAGCAGCAGCAGCAGCAGCAGTGGCAGCAGCAGCAGTGGCAGCAGCAGCAGCAGAACAACCACGACGGCGACCAGCACCACTACTACCACTACGACTACGACGGCGACAACCAGCACAACCACTACCACGACCACCAGCAGCGACACCAGCACCAACACTGCGACGACTACAAACACAAGCGCAACCAGCAGCACGACGACGACTGCGACCCCCACCGACAGCAACGCAGCGACGACCAGCAACAGCGGCAAGAGCAGCAGCAGCAGCAGCAGCAGCAGCAGCAGGAGTACCACCACGACAGCGACCAGCAACTACGACACCGAAAAAAAAAAAAAAAAAAAAAAAAAAAAAGTGGCCAGCAGCAGCACCACCACAGCAAGCGCGACGACGACAGCCCGCAGCACCGACGCCCAAGCCCGCACCAGCACTACCACAACACTGGGCAGCGCTTCGCCGCCACTACCAAGAGCACCAGCGCCACGACAGCGACCTGCAACACGACAGACTGAGCAGCCGACGCCACGACGACAAGCAGCACCACCAAGACCACTGCAACCAGGAACGCCACCGCCAGCACCGCCAACAGGACCACAACCACGAGCACAACGGCAGCAACCACCACGACAACGACCAGCAGCAGCACGGCCACCAGCACCAGCACCTGCACCGACGCACCACCACGACCACGACCACCACGACCACCACCGCCGCAACGAGCAGCAGCACGACGAAGACGGCCAGCACCAGCCGCAGCCCACCCGGCAAGAGGCTGGGATGGGGCTACCGCGCACCCGCCTGCGGGCCCCACGCTGGGGCCCCGGTTCCAAAAAAACGGAGGAACAAAGGCCTGGCGAGGTGCTGGCCTTAGAAGCGGAACAGGGGTGGGAGGTGGGACGGGGCTACCGCGCTCCCACCTGCCGGCCCCACCTCCCGAGCGTGGGACGGGGCTGCCGCGCACCCGCCTGCGGGCCCCACGCCCAAGCCCGCGCCGCAGCAGCGCCGAAGCGGAGAGGGAGACGGCGCGGCCAAGGAGGCAGAGGAGGAGGCAGCGCGCGCCAGGAGGACGAGGCAGCTGGCGCCAGACCGCCTCGCGCCTGGAGCGCTGCAAAGGACCCGGCTGACACAGGCCCAAGCGCGACTGGCGAGCAGGCCCGGCCGCGACAGGACGACCGCGCCACGAGCGGAGGCGGCGACTGGGAGCGGCGGCGGTGGCGGCGGAAGCGGCGGAGGAGACGCTGGCGCTGGCCCGAGGCAGCGCGGCGGCGCGGAGGGCGAACACACTGCCTCGAGGCGCAGCGCCGCCGCAGGTTCGTGCACGGGCAAAAAAAAAAACGGGAGGATTCAGCCCTCCTAAGCCACGACCCTCTGCCCAGCGACCTGCGGCGGCAAGCGCGGCGACCAGCGGCGGCAGGACCGGCGGCGAGGCGAGGCGCGGCGGCCTGCGGCCGACCTGCGGCAGGCGGCGACGGGCCAGGCGCCGCGGCGAAGCGCGGCGGCCGGCCGCGGCGCGGCCGCACGGAGGCCGAAAGCTGCACCGCCAGCGCCGCCCCGTGGGCGGCGGCGGCGGCACCGGCTGGCGGCGGCAGGCCCGGCGGCGCGGCGCTGCAACGAGCGGCCGGCGGGCGACTGGCGGCGACGGGCCGGGCGCCGCGGCACAAGGCGCCGGCTAGCGGCGGCGGCTGGCGGCGGCTGGCCGAGAGCGCCCCGAACGCTCCTGGGGCACCGAGGGGCTTGGAGCAGCTGAGCGGGACGCCCCCGGCGGGGAGCTAGCTGGCGGGAGGTTAGGGGTTGCCCTGGCTTCGGCCGAAAACCCTCCGCTCCTTCGGGGCGCGCCCCCGCCCCACACTCACCGTGGGCGCGCGGTGGGTCCGCACTGGCCGCAAGGGGACGTGGCAGCCTTGGAGTAAGGAAGGAAAAGGGGGAAGGAACAAAAAAAAAAAAAAAAAGCGGCTGGCAGCAGCGGCGGCTGGAGGCAACAGAGGCGGCCACAGCGGCGGCAGCCTGGCTGACGGCCGCGGCGGCGGCGGCGGAGGCAGGGGCAGCGCAGCAGCAGCAGCTGCGGCCTGCTTGCGGCGGCTGTGCGAGCCCCCTCGCCACGCCGCGGCAGCGCGAGCGCCCCCTTGCGACTCCTAGCTTCGGCTCAAAACCTCGCGCTCCTTTGGGGCGAGCCCCTGCTTCACACTCTCCGTGGGCCAACAGCTTTCGTACCACGGCCCAGCGAGCCCGCGGAAATGTTCGAGAGGGAACGGTGGGCCAACAGAGCAGGACAACCGGCACGCGCCGCTGCTATTTCACTTCGCGAACTTTTCTCTGCGTCCGTCCCCTCCCCTCCCCATCCCCCCTCACTCCACGGCCGGTCCTCTCCATCTTCGCCGCCCCCTCTTTTCCCAGACGCTCCCCAGCTGCGGGAGGTAGCGGGCCGTAAAGGCCGATCCCGCGTGCCCCCCGTTGCAGCGCCTTGGGGTCAGCAGCCCCGCCCCGCCCCCTCCCCCCGGAACCGTGCCCATCCCCGCCACCGATTCTGGGCTGCTGATGAGAGCGTGCCGGCGCGCGCCCCTCCCCCCCCCCGGGCCCGCGCGCGGGCCTACGGGAGTCCGCGCGCGGGTACTGGGGTACGTGACCGGACAGACAGAAAAGCATAGAGGGGGGAGGGAGAGGGGGGAAGTAGGGGGCGGGGGGGAGGGGGAAAAAAAAAAAAAAAAAAAAAAAAAAAAAAAAAAAAAAAAAAAAAAAAAAAAAATGGGGAGCCTGGCTGGGGCGAAAACTCGCGCCTGTTCCCCATGGGCCTCCCAGCGCGTCCGGGGGCACAAACGCGTTTTTTGTTGTTTGTTTGTTCCTTGCGCGGGCTCACGCCAAGCCGAGGCCGCCGCGCGGGGGCCCTGCAGTGGCCCGCCGCCCGCCGCCGTCGGCCTAGGCCTCAGGCCCGCCGCCCCCCGCCGCCGCCGCCGCCCCCGTCCGCCCCGCCGGCCGGCGGGCGGCCGAGCCCGGCCCCAGCTCGGCGCCCCCCGCCTCCGCCAGCCAGCGCGCCGCAGCCCACTGTGCGCCAGCAGGGGGAGCGGCACCTCCTCTTTGCCCCGCACCCCCCCTGGTCCTGCGTGGTCCGCCCTGGTAGGGCGGGGAGGGCAGGGGCACGATGCGGTGTGAGGCACCACCGCCTGGCGGCGTCCATATCTCTCCGAGGAGCGTCTGACTCGAGCAGCTGTGAGGGACGGCGCGCCCGGGTATGGGCGGCGAGCGCCTGGCGGGCGCCCGGCGCGGGGCCCGGCGCGTGTCGCGTGATCGCTGGACGCGGGTTCCCAGCGGAGCGCAGCCGCGCTCCTGCGGGACGCCGCACGAAGCTTAGCTATGCCACGAGCTGCTGCGCGCACTCTGGTCAAACTCCTCAAGCGCCTCCCGCCAGGAAGCTGGCAGCCCTCGCTCCCGAAGCTCTCGCGGCGGTGGCCGCCGGATCCGCCTGTCCCGCACGACGGGGCGTCGTGGTGCAGCCACCACTGCTTGTCCGACAGGCCCGCGCGGCCAGCGTCCTCGTCTTTCGCGCTGGTCGATGGCGACGCCTTTGACCAGCGTCTTGCCCTGCGAAAGCGTGCGGGTCAGGTAGGCGCGCGCGTCAGGGCGAACCCCGAGCGGCGCATGGCGTGCGGCCCCGAACTCCTGCTCGCGGGGCCTGCACATCAGCATGTTCTGCGCCCACGCCTCGGCCCCGTCGACGTCGGCATCTTCGGCGCCGTCGCGGCACCTCGGCGATTTCCTGGTAGATCGGAGACGCCTTGAAGCCGTGCACATGCAGCGGTAGGGAGCGGAAGAGCTGGCCTGCAGAGTACTCCTCGTAACGCTGCTCGTCCTCGTGGCGCCACTCGAAGGACAAGATGGTGCCCCGTTGCTCCTGTACGAGCCCCCACCTCTGCTTCAGATCTCGCTGCGCGGCCGTGAACCGCACCTCCACAAAGACGTGGGCCAGCAAGACGCAGTGGATGTCCCCCATCGTGTGCATAGTCAAGACGTCCAGGGGGCGCCGACCCGCTTCAGGATCGCCCTGACTGGAGCTGCGCTCGTCCACGGCCTGCAGGGAAACGAAGGGCACGCCCAGGCGCCGTGCGTCGCGACGAGCGCGCGCGTACATCCACCTTGCCAGGGTCTCCCAGCAAGCCCAGGCCATAGCCGAGCCGAAACTTCTCACCAGAAGACTTGTTTACACTGGCAGACTTGTTCGCACCAGCGTTGCGCACTTCCCCTCGGCAGGCCGCTTGAGGGGACTCCCGCCTGAGATTTCCTCGCAATTCACTAATAAACGAGGCTCCCGCCTGATACTTTCTTCCTCCACATTCAGGCGTGATGATGAATCATCGGTGGATGATGGTGATGAGTGATGAATGATGAATGATGAAAGATGAAGAAAAAGGATGAAGGATGAAGGATGAAGGATGAAGGATGAAGGATGAAGGATGAAGGATGAAGAATGAAAGATGAAGAAGATGATGATGATGATGATGATGATGATGATGATGATGATGATGATGATGATGATGATGATGATCATGATGATGATGACGATGCTGATGAATGATGAATGACGATGATGACGATGATGACGATGATGACGATGATGATGATGATGATGATGATGATGATGATGATGATGATGATGGTGGTGATAATGATGATGATCATGATGATGATGATGATGATGATGATGATGATGATGATGATGATGATCATGATGATGATCATGATGATGGTTATGATGATGATGATGATGATGATGATGATGATGATGATGATGATGATGATGATGATGATGATGATGATGATGATGATGATGATGATGCTGATGATGATGATGATGATGATGATGATGATGATGATGATGATGACGATGGCGGTGGTGGTGGTGGTGATGATGAGGGGGATGAGGATGAGGATGAGGATGATGATGATGATGATGATAATGATGATGATGAGTTGTGATGATGATGAGTGTTGATGATGACGAGTGCTGGTGACGCGGTGTTGACAATGACGATGCTGATGATAAGGAGTGATGCTAATGAGAGGGTGATTGAGTGAGTGAGTGAGTGTCTGAGTGAGTCGGTGAGTGAGTGTGAGTGAGTGGGGGTTCCTGTTCCTGTTCCTGCGCGGGGTGTCCAGAGAAAACAAGAACCCCACTCTGGATGTGGGGAACAAAAATCCGAAATCGGGGCGTGTGGCTGCGGCGACCGGCAAAGCACCCCAAATCCGCCGACCCAGTCGGCGTCTAGAAGACGCTCCTGGTCCGTCCCCCGTCTTCCTCATCTGGGATCTCCCCTCAAGCGCGCCACCCAAAGCGAAACCAAAGCGAAAGTGAGCAACGTCGCAGCTCAGTCGAAAGAAAGCCCCTTCCCTTTGATCCCTTCCCGTCGGGGGGGGTCCTGGGGGGAAATGGTCCCGGGGAGGGTCCCAGGGGGGTCGCCACCCAGACACGCCTCTCCACCACCACCACCACCCCCAGGCAGTCCCAGGGCACATACAAGCGCCAAGACACGGCAAGAGCGCCCTAAGAGCGGCCCACGACGGTCCACAAGGCCCCGAATCCGAAAACTTTCGGTCCAAGACGCCACAACAGCCTCCAGGCGGCCCAATACGTTTCCAAGACGCCCCAAATAACCTCCAAGAGCACTCCCAAGCGAGCCCCGACAAGCAAAATTCGCAGATTTCCCGTAGATTGTTGATTCATTCTGGCGTTCTTGCTCCCCCACGTTCCTAGATACCACAGAAAGCCTCGAACAGCGCCCCAGAACGACCCTAGACAGCCCCAAGACAGCCCAAAAGGTCTCCAAGACGGCCCCAGAAGCCCCAAAGACGGCTCCAAGAGAGCTCCAGACTGAAGACTCTACGAGCTTTCGGCGTCAGAGGCCTCCAGAACCTCCCAGCTCCCAAAAAGCAGCCAAAAGACCCCCAAGAAAGCTGCAGGGCATCCAAGGAGACCTTCAGGAGCCTCCCAACAGGACTGAAGAGCCTGCCAAGACGTTCCCAACCTACACCCCCGACCAGCTTTCGGCGTCAGAGAAGGGCCAGAAACGCTCAGAAACCAAAATCCTCAAGCTTCCCGCGCGCCGCCAAGCGAGAAGCCCACACATCTGGGACGCACAGGTCTTCCCGATGCATGTGCCAACAAAATCTCGACCCCTGGGCCGATGTTTCGCCCCGGATCGTCGTCGTCGTCGTCGAC
>CAUYUJ010003629.1:72500-77375 GCA_963575745.1 Prorocentrum cordatum
GGGGCGCGGGGGCGGGGTGGAGGGGGGGAAGGAGGGGGAGTGGATGCATGATACAGGGGGAAGGAAAGGAAAGGAATGATGAAGGGGGATGGCGGGGGCGGAAGCGGGAAAATACAGCAAAGGAAGCGGCGGCGCAAGGTGCCCTTTATTCTCAACCATCCCGCGGCGTTGGGTCCCCGTTTTGCCGAGACAGCGCCCCGCGTTCCGCGCTCACTTCTCCCCCCCCCCCCCACCCTCCCCCCTCCCTCGCTCCTCCCACCCCTGCCCCTGCCCTCCGCATGTACCTGTTTCGGCGTACCACTCAAACGCGTCGCGGCCACATGGCGGGCTCTGCCCATGGCCTCAATGGGAAAGTTCGCATGGCACCGCCGCCCCACTTCGGCACACCCCGCACACGATCCGCGGCCCCTCGGGAAGCTCCACATTCGGCTTCAGTGGGAAAGCACGCGTGGCACAATGGGAAAGTTCGCATGGCCCCGCCACCCAATGTCGGCGCACACCTCACACGCTTCGCGGCCTCATAGGGAGCTCTGCCAAAGGTCCTAATGAAAAGTTCGCATGGCATTGCCGCTCAAGTTCGGCGCACACCCCCGACGCTTCGCGGCCCCATAGCGAGCCCCACCTAAGGCCTCAGTGGGAAACATCGCACGGCACCGCCATCCAATTACTGCCCTCCCCGCGCACGCTTCGCGACCCCATGGGGAGCGCCGCCTAAGGCTTCAGTGGGGAAGTGCGCATGGCACCGCCGCCACATTTCGGCATACCCCGCACACGTTGCGCTGCCCCATAGGGAGCCCCGCCGAAGGCCCCAGCGGGGAAGTTCGCATGGCACCGCCGCGCCATTTCGGCACCCCCCTCGCACGCTTCGCGGCCCCATGGGAGCCCCGCTTAAGGCCTCAGCGGGAAAGGTCGCGCGGCACCAGCGCCCATTTTGGCACAACCCTCATAGGTTTCGCGCCACCATGGTCTCAATGGGAAGTTCGCATGGCGCCGCCGCCCCATTTGGGCACACCCCTCACACGCTTCGTGGCTTCATAAGGAGCTCCGCCTAAGGCCCCACCTGCCGCTGGCGCTCCTGGGGATGCCCCCCCACCCACCCCCCCGCCCTCTCCACCCCCCTCCACCCCCATGCTTCGGGAGAGGGCGACTGCGCCCGCCCCAGGAACGCACCTGGCGCGCCACGAACCGCGTCGCTGGCATTCCTGGGGCCGCCGCCCCCGCCCGCGAAGCAGGAGGGGGCGGCCGCGCCCGCGTCGGGAGAACACCTGGCGCGCGCGAAGTTGCAGCGCTGGCACCCCCGCCCCCGTCCAGCGAGGAGGGGGAGGACGAGCGCGCCAGCCCCGGGGGCAGCTAGCACCGCATAAATCGCGCTCCATAGATTGCGCTGCATTTGTTTCAGGAGCGACCCGAGAAAGGGCCTCGACGCCCAAGATTCCAAATGACTGCCTCATCGTAGCCCAAGACGGCCTAGCGCGTCCAAGGCGTCTTGACACGCACTCTGGGAAAGAGCCCCCTGCTGATGGTGATGTTGTTGATGCTGGTGTTGGTGATCATGGTCGCGGTGGTGAAAATGCTTCTTTCCCGATCTGGAAAAGCAGCTGCCCATCGGCCCGAACAGTCGGAACGATCTCGAGACGGTCTTCACGCGCAGGATTTGAAACGCACGTTGAAGAGGCTGCAAGACCACAACGGCATCGCATCGGTAGCTAATGCAATCGAGGCCAGCTGACCGTGCCTCGTCCACCCAGATCGGCACCGTAGGAAAACATGACATTATGCCGACGACGTTGACATAGCACGGTATCCCACACGACTTCGCCGAAACCGTCTTCTACGTCGGCATCCATCCCCGATCCGCCCTCAATCGCTACTGTCCTCGCCGCAGTCCTTATCCCAACTGTCTTCGATGTTGAAAGCCACTGTGGACGACGTCTTCAGACGGCGCGCGGGCCGCGAAAATTGGGGGCCAGCCTCCATGGACCGAAACACGCAGGCGATCACCTCTGGCATGCTCTCGATGTCATGGTTGGCCGCCCGGTCATCCGTGACCTGCTTGCGCTACAAGGTCATGCCCGCATCTGCTCCTCATGCGGTGGCCACGGCGCTGTCGCCGACGGCGCCAGCCGCGTGGGTGGGAGACGCGGGGGAGGGGAGCCCCCGGGGCCGCGCTGGGCCCCTGTGCACTGTACATCCTCGGCGCGGGCGCCGCCGCCGCCGCCGCCGCCCTCCGATGCGATCTCGCCCATCTGATATGGAAGGGGGGTTCGTTGGCGTGGACCGTCGACCTGCAACGGGAACACCCGGGCCGAACTGGACACGGCCGAACTCGACGGGGCGCTCGGCCCCCATGCTAAGTGTTCGGGGTCCTGCGTGAAGCGCTTTGTGGTCATGGCTCTTTGGGGCCCACGCTGTCTGTTAGTGGGTCAATATGTATGCATGGCTATTATGAACTACATTGAATTTCCAGGCCCACAGGGCGACTTGTTTGCCGCGGGCAGCATTGGACTCTTAACGGGCCTCCCAAATGCCGCTTGGGTTCCAGCAGCCAGAACCCGTTTATCCGAGCACATTTGTTTGGGCGCCAATCAGCTAGAGGCGGTGACCCCTTCCATGGTGACCAAATGCATTTCCATATTAACAGTTGGTTTGGCGCATGCTTCGATGGTGGGCGACGTAGCACTCCGCCCGCTCGCGCGGGATTCTGCAGCGCACACCGCTGCACGCCGCCGCGTTGGCATGCACAGAAAACACATCGTTCGCGGAGGCTGGCTGGCGCGCGGGGGTGATGCGCGCCGCGCGCGCGGGGAGTGCTGCATTGCCGACGACGTAGAGAAATGTCATGCTGAAATTGTTTGATAAGAGGTGCGAGCCCGTCCATCACCCGCAAGGAACGAAGCGGTGCGCGCCGCCGTCCGCCGAAGACGCACGCGGCCCCTCGAGGACGCCCACGGGACACCGCGTGCCCAGAAAGCCGAAGAGGCCACCGCATGAAAGCGCGCAAAGCCCCGCCAGAAACAACACAAACCCCATGTGACCCCATTGTTCTGGGATAGGACCCACTGGAATCCGCCGCGCGTCCATGGCGAACCTGCGAAGTTCCCCCAGAGCCAGCCAGTGGGCCCAGCATCGATTTGACGCGCGCTGAAAAATTACCCCCAGCGAAGGACCTAACCACATGCAGCTGCGAGTTCCGTAGTTGCGCCTACCCCTGCGGCGACGGAACTTCTTGCGGGGCCACGAAACGCGTGAGCGGTGCGCCGAAACGGGCGGCGGCGCCATGGGAACTTCTGAATGGGGGCATTGGGTTGAGCTCCCTATGGGGCCACGGCGCGCGTGAGGGGTGCGCCGAAATGGGGCAGCGGTGCCATGCGAACTTTCCAACTGGCGCCTTCGGCGGAGCTCCCTATGGTGCAACGAAGCGCGCGAGGGGCGCGCCGAAATGGGGCGGCGGTGCCATGCGAACTTCCCCAGCGCAGCCTTAGGTGGAGCTCCGCATGGGGCCGCGAAACCTATGATGGATGTGCCGAAATGAGACGGCGGTGCCATCCAAACTTGTCCGCTGTGGCTTTAGGTGGAGCCACCCTGGGGCCACGAAGCGTGCGAGGGGAGCGCCGACATCATTCGGCAGCGCCATGCGACCTGTCCCACTCGGGCCTTCGGCGGGGCTCCCTATGGGGCCACGAAGCGCGTGAGGGGCGCGCCGAAATATGGCGGCGGTGCCATGCGAATTTGCCCTACTGAGGCCGAAAGTGCGGCCCCCCAATGGGGTCGCGAAGCGTGTGGGGGGCGCGCCGTAGTGGGGCGGCGGTGTCGTGCTAAGCATCCCATTAATGCCTTAGGTTTGGCTCCTATGGGGCCGCGACACGCATGGTGGGTGCGCCGAGGTGGGGCGGCTGCGCCATGCTAACTTTCCCACTGGGGCCTTAGGCAGGCCCCCCCATGGCGCTGCGAAGCGAGCGGGTGATGAGGCAGCGGCGCCACGCGATCTTTCCCATGGGGGCATCCGGCGGAGCCCCCCAAGTGGCCGCGAAGCGCGTGAGGGGCGCGCCGAAATGGCGCGGCTGTGCCATGCGAGTTCTCCCAGTGCGGCCGCGGGTGGAGCTCCCTAAGGGGCCGCGAAACGTGCGCGGGGCGTGCCGAAGTGGAGCCGCGGCGTCATGCGAACGCCCCCACTGCGGCCTTATGCGGAGCCCCCCATGGGGGCGCGAAGCGTTTCAGGGGCACGCCGAAACAGATACACGCGGATTGCGCGGGCAAGGATGGGAGGAGAGAGGGGGGAGGAAGGGGGGGAAGGGGGAGGAGTGAGTGAGGAAAGCAAGGCGCTGTCTCTTCAAAACGAGGGCCCGACACCACGGGATGGTTGGGGAATGAACACGCGACGTCACAGTTGGTCTCCGCGGTCTCGCGCGGGAAAGTACATCACCCAAAACGCTACCCACGTGCGCATAGGACGAGCTACGTTTGGCTATAACAATGCGCTCGCCCACTTGGCAGCCCGGCGGGCGCCCGCGGGGCCCCGCGCAGGGCCCCGCGGGGGAACTACTGGAATGCAGCGGGGTTCTTCCCAGGGCTCCAAAGTCCAGCGGGTGCACCTTTGCGTTCGGGCGGTTGGCGGCGCGCGCGGTGCGGCGCCTTGCTGGGCACTCACGAAAGCGCGGGTTTCACCTTGTGCGCGCGGCGAACATTTCGGGCCAATCCAAGGGCCAGGCAGGACGCGGCGCCGTGCCCGCAGAGAGGCGATCGGGCTCGTTTCGGGCCTGCAACGGCGCGCGCGGCGCGGAGCCCCGCTCGGGCTATATGGGGCACTGGGCGCTTCGCGACGCGCGCGACGCAGCGTCTTCGATTTGCCATGATGAGGGCGCGCGCGCCCGTTGG
>CAUYUJ010003630.1:0-24575 GCA_963575745.1 Prorocentrum cordatum
GTATATATATTGGGTGCGGGGCCGTTACCGCGAACCCGAGGTGTTTGGTGGAGCTCCCGAAGGGGCCACGACACGTGCGAAGGGTGCGCCGAAATGGGTTTGCAGGTGGAGCCCCCTTCGGGGCCGCGACGCGCGTGGGGGGCCGAAATTGCTGGAGGGCCTGGGCACCATCGATGGGGGCATCGGTGTGAAGGAGTGAACGCGTGGCGAGGAGGATTGGGTGGTCGGGGAAATACGGAAATGCCCACATCCGAATGCGTTTCGAGCATGGGGGGCTGCTATTACGCGGTGGATGCGCACGAAGGGTTAACGGCGCCATGATGCGCCCATGCATTGCGATCCGATTGAGTATGAAACGACCGACGGTTACGATGGGGCGCGGCGTTGGCAAGTCGATCGTCAGCGAAAACTTCTGCGCGACATAATTCGCGCTGAAGCCCGCGATGGCGACGGCGTCGCGCAGGTGGGCTCACGCGCAGTCGACGGAACGCATGAACGACCCGCGCGCGACGGGGGCGGGGCGTGGGGGGGAACTTAAGGGCAGCGGGACACGCCGCGACGCGAAACGACGCGAACCGACGCGAAGACGCGAAACGACGCGAAGACGCGAAACGACGCGAAACGACGCGAAACGACGCGAAGACGCGAAACGACGTGAACGACGTGAAACGACGTGAAACGACGTGAACGACGCGAAACGACGTGAAACATCGCGAAGACGTGAAACGACGTGAAACGACGCGAAACGACGCGAAGACGCGAAACGACGCGAAGACGCGAAACGACGCGAAGACGCGAAACGACGTGAAACGACGCGAAACGACGTGAACCGACGACGTGAAACGACGTGAAACGACGTGAAACGACGTGAACGACGCGAAACGACGCGAAGACGTGAAACGACGCGAAGACGCGAAACGACGCGAAACGACGCGAAACGACGTGAAACGACGCGAAGACGTGAAACGACGCGAAGACGTGAAACGACGTGAAACGACGTGAAACGACGTGAACGACGCGAAACGACGTGAAGACGCGAAACGACGTGAAACGACGTGAACGACGTGAAACGACGTGAAACGACGTAAAACGACGCGAAGACGCGAAACGACGTGAACGACGTGAAACGACGTGAACGACGTGAAACGACACGAAGACGTGAAACGACGTGAACGACATGACGCGACGCGCGACGAACGAAGTGGCGGCGACGATGCGACACGCCGAGTGACTGCAGGCTGGCGCAAGCACCCCCGCGTTCTCTGGGGCGCGACCGACGCGCCGCCGTCACCGCTATCACTTGCCGACGATGCACTTCGATCCCATGGCCCCGCTGCACTTAAATGCGGCAGCGGGGCCATGGGTTTCGAAATGCGTCGTCAGCAAATGGCGCGGCGACGGCGGCGACGGCACGCCGCCCCCCCCAAAGAACGCGTGGGCGCTCCCCAGCCCAGTGTGCCCAGTAATGAGTGTAGTTGTGTAGAAAAAAAGCGGCGTCCCCTGCGTGTCCGCCAGCCAGCAGCCGCAAGCTGCACTCCACGTTGCCCGCGTAGGCTTGCTGGGCAGGCGCGGGGGAAGGCCAGGAGGTGGCGGGGGCGCAGGCAGGGGGGAGCAGAGGGAGTAGGGGGAGTATGGGGGGGGAGGATAATAGACGGAGTGGCGCGATGCGAGAGTAGAGGGGGTAGGGCGAACGCGAGATCAGAGAGAGAGAGAGAGGGTAGGGGAGGCACGAGGGAGCAGAGGGAGCAGAGAGGGGGAGAGCGCGGGTGAGAGAGATACACTTATGAATGTGAATATTTGTACATGTGTACATGCCATATACACGTGCGCAGGGACGTACAAGTGCGTGCTTAGATACGAACGTCTACTTACTATATACGTGTGCACGCATGTGTACATATACTTCGTGCGTGTATGTATGGGTGCATGTGTGTACGTATGCACACACGAGTGTAGCTTGTATGACTGCGCATATGTATGCGTGCACGTATGCATGTGCGCATGTATGCGTTCATGTACATGAGCATGCGTGCACGCATGGACGTGCACGTATATGCTTGCATATCTGTGTGCATGTATGTGTTTCTGCATGTGTATATGTACCCGTACTTAGTGCATATGCATGCACGTGTGTGCAGAGCTTATACGTATGCATGTTTGTGTGCACACACCTAGTCTCGTCGTGGTCGTCGCCGTCGTCTCGTCGTCGTCGTCGCCGTCGTCGCCGTCGCCGCCGTCGTCGTCGTCGCCCTGGCCGCGGCATGCAGACGGGTCGCCGTATGTGCACGTGTGTACGTATGCATGTACATGAACACGTGTCTACGCATGGATATGTACGTCTATGCGTGCGTGTATGTGTGCATGTCTGTGTGTCTGCTAAGGTTTGTGTGTACT
This sequence comes from Prorocentrum cordatum, assembly GCA_963575745.1. Lineage (NCBI taxonomy): Eukaryota > Dinophyceae > Prorocentrales > Prorocentraceae > Prorocentrum > Prorocentrum cordatum. The sequence continues at coordinate 2,395 of CAUYUJ010003630.1, forward strand.
GCATGCATGTGTGTGCACAGCTTTATACGTATGTATGCTTGTGTGCACACAGCTAGTGCATGCATGCGTATATAGTTCGTGTGACTGCACCTAGACAAGTGGATCCAGGTGTAGCATTTGCAGACGTCGGCGTCTGTGTATACACGTTTACATACATATTAATTTTAAACACTGTGCTCCACATACCAAGGCATATTCGCAGCGCAACGCATTCGACACCTCGACCCAAACAATCACCAGGGCAGCGATGCAGATGATGCCCGCACCGCCCCTGATCTCACTCGAAACATCGAACTCCGCATACGAAGGAACACGTGTAGCGCAACGCATTTGGCACCATCCACGGTCCAAACATTCGCCAGGGTTGTGATGCAACGCATTCGGCACCACCCTCGATCCGAATATTCGCACATGAAATCTCTAGCCAGAGCTGCTGCCCGCACCACCCCCCACGTCACTCTAACTCGATACAGCTGCTCGTCCAGGTTAAGGCGGGGTCTGCAAACACTTCGAACCCGCTTGATCGTAAAGAGGCTGAGCACAACCCCATCTCCAACGCATGATTGTCGAACCTCCAATACATCAATGTCGACTCTTCATACAGCAGCACATGACTGTCGAATCTCCTACACATGAGTGTCGAACTTTCATACACCAGCACATGACTGTCGAATCTCCAATACATGAGCGTCGAACCGTTATACACCAGACCGCCCTCACATTGGACAAAGAAGCATCACAAGTGACGCGTTCCCACACTCACGTCAGCCCTGCTCTGTCACTCAAATTCCCTCCCCGCTCCTCCATCCCTGTGCCCCTCCTTTCCCTCCTCCCCCTCATTTTCACTCCGTGCCACCCCCCCTCTAACAAGTGTGGTGCCCATATAGACGCCCTCCTCATCCGAGCCCCGTGCATCCAAACGCTGCCTCGCATGGCGCACGAACTCAGCTCTCATTTCTTCCACGCTGAACCGAGAAGGGTGACGGGCGCGCGCCGCCACGTGCAAGAGTGCCGTTCTATACACAAGCCGCCCCTTCGATCGACATCGCATTCGAATCCTGGAGCTCGCATTCGAATCCTGACACTCGAACCCTGGAACTCGCGACATCATGTCCAGGACACCGTGCGCCACCTGCGCACAGGTGGCGCACGCGCGCACGCTAACATCTCCAGCACTCGCGAACACAGCTATAGCTGTGTTCCATCTGCACAAGAGGGCCCTCCCCGCCCCCCCGAGTGCGCGGGCAGCGTGCCGCTGTAAATACCCAGCGCGCGGGCCGAAGGTAGTAACTCATCCTGGCCCTCGATCGTCTCCCCTTCAAGAGGAGAGGATGCCAACGTTCACTGGATGATTCCAGCTACAGAGGGGGAGCTGGAAGGGCGCAATGAACAAGCAGAACTACATGAGTGATGCGGCCTGTGGGATTACCAGATCACCCTTTAAATATCTCGCCAAATACAGGAACAGCCGCTCGCAAGCCATCCGTGTTCATGTGTAGGTGTGTCTATGTGTAGGCGTATGTCTGCGCCGATGTATGCATGTGTAGGTTTACGTCTACGTAAATGCATGTAAGAGCAAGGAGGCTTCTATATTTGAGGGTTGCGCGTGCGGTATGCGAACGATGTGTTGCATGCATCCCTGCGCCGTGATTGCCAAGGGGGTAAGCAATGCAACGAGTTTAGGATAGCGCGCGTGCAATATCGACTCTCAAAGCTGGGTGCGCGCAACCTCCATGGAGACGACGACGACGACGACGACGGCCCACAGGCCAGTTCAACCGAACAGTTCTTACATCCCACCTCCGACGACGACGACGGCGACGAGGCCGCGACGGCGACAACGACGGCGACGACGACGACGATCACGACGACGACGACGACGACGACGACGACGACGACAGACGCCGACGACGACGACAAACGACGGCGACGACGACGACGCAAATCGATCGATGCCGACTCCCCGTCCCTGCATGCCCGCCCCGTGGGGGACCGTCGCCATCACATGTTTGCGATCATCTCATCGCGGAGCTTCTTGAGCGCCTGCTTACCCGCGATGCCCTCGCGGACGACCGTCGCCATGACCTCCTGGCGGGCGAGGTTGGGAGGACGACACAGACAGAGAGAGGGGGGAGGGAGAGAGATGCAGACCAGCTTGGACGTGTAACTGCACTCACGTACGTACGTGTATACGTATACATGCATATGTGTATATATATATACATATATATATGTGCGTGTATGCAGGTTAATGCATATGTCGAGGTATGTCCCCATTCAAATTCCCAGTTGCCCCTTGTATTTCATAGTGGCAGATCAGCAAAATAAGCGCATTCAGCTGCCAAGCGTGCAATTCGAGCTTGCAGCCCACTCTCTCGCAATGTCGCTGCTATCTCCTCGGAGGGGGAGCACGCGGAGGAGAGGAGGAGAGACACCACCATCACGTATATGAACAGAGATGCCAATGCCACCCCCAGAGAGAGCGCAGGGTGGCGCCCTGCATGAGCGCCTCGCTGCGCTGCTTTGCCTCGTCCTCGGTCGCGACGGCGTGCTCTTTCATCCACAGCGCATCGGACACCTGAATCCTCTGGGTCCAGGTCCCACCATCGCCGCCTCCGATGATCTTGAACTTGAGGCTCGAGATCTTCTCCGACTCCCGACGCGCAAGCTTCACGAAGAACCAGAGCCCACCATCCGAAGTCTTGCTCCGAAACGCACCCTGGAGCAGCTTCGGGGCCCCCGCCTCCTCGGGCTCCTCCGCAGCCTCCTTGGCCCCCTCAGCCTCGCCCTCGCCGACCCGCGTCGCGGGGCCCTCCTCGCCGCCGACCTGCGTCGCGGGAGCCTCCTCGAAGTCGACCTGCGTCGCGGGGGCCTCCTCGGCGCCGTCGGCCTGCGTCGCGGGAGCCTCCTCGCCGTCGACCTGCGTCGCGGGGGCCTCCTCTTCGCCGTCTGGGGCAGCCTCGTCATCGTCGATGTGGATCGTCACATCGCCACCGTCCTCGCCGCCCGCAGGGTCGGGCGCCTCCTGCTCCTCCTCGCTCTCCTCTCCCTCGCCGTCGGCGTCGCCTTCAGCCTCCTCCCCATGATCGCCCTCGCAGCCCCCGTCGGCGTCGGATGGGCCTGGGCCCAAGTCCTCCTCCTCCGCCTCGAGGGCGGCCGACCGCTCCTGATCGGCCTCTGGCTCCTCGGCCTCTGGCCCCTCGGCCTCTGGCTGTCGGCCTCTGGCCCCTCGACCTGTGGCTCCTCGGCCTCTGGCTCCTCGGCCCTGGGCGCTGCGGCTGGCCTCTTCTGCGCGGCAGCCAGCGGCGCCGCCGCGGGCCTCTTCTTGACAGCAGGGCTGCCCGTCGTAGCCGCCGCAGCGCTGCCAGCCTTGGCGGTCGCAGGGCTGCCCGTCATCGCCTTGGGCGCCGCAGCGCTGCCAGCCTTGGCAGTCGCAGGGCTGCCCGTCATCGCAGCAGGGCTGCCCGTCATCGCCTTCGTCGCCGCAGCGCTGCCAGCCTTGGCAGCCGCAGGGCTGCCCACAGGCGCGGCCGGTCCTCTAGTTCGTTTGCCCTTTTTGCCTTTCTTCTCCTTCTTGATTTTGCTCTTTTTGACTTCCTTGGATTCCGAGCCGATCATCGATTTAGTAAAAAAATGCCCCTCATCCTGGCCATCTTGAGGCCCGCCTGTGCCACTGATCCTGATGGCTGGCCATTGTCGACTACGTTCCTTTTTCCAGCGAGGCGCTGGCGGGCTGTCCTCATCATTCTCTTCATCGACCTGTGGACTCCCATTCCGATGTATGCCCATCCCGCTCTGCTGATGCTGCTCCTCCGTGCATCGATCAATCTCCTCCACGTCCTCCCCCTCCTCCTCCTCCTCCTCCTCCTCCTCCTCCTCCTCTCTCCTCCTCCTCCTCCTCCCCCCTCCCCCCCCCCCTCCCCCCCCCCTCCTCATCATCATCAGCAGCATCATCATCGCCACCATCATCGCCATCACCCCCACCATATACTGCCTACCTCCAGCTGTTCGTCTTTCGAGTAGCAGAACGCAGAATACCATGGCTGGCATATGATAGCGAGTGCGAGGCCTATAGGTCTCGCGCTCGCTATCATATCCCTCCCCGATCTCACAGCACTCCGAATGCTGGTAAGCAGTCAACGCCCGGACTCATCAACCCCGCAGCTCATGTGAGGGAGGGAAGAGTGGGGGGGGGGGAGGAGGAAGGCGGGGGAGGAGAGACAGGACGGGGGGGGGATCGGAGGGGAGGGACGGGGGGGATCAGGGTGAAATGATGGGGGATGGGGGGGGGGGAGGAGGAGGAGGAGGAGGAGGAGGAGGGAGAGGAGTAGGAGGAGGAGGAGGAGGACGAGGATGAGGAGGAGGAGGAGGCGGAGGAGGAGGAGGAGGAGGAGGATGGAGGAGGATGGAGGAGGATGGAGGAGGATGGAGGAGGATGGAGGAGGATGAGGGGGAGACGGAGGAGGATGATGGGGAGACGGAGGAGGATGATGGGGAGGTGAGGGGAGGATGAGGATGGAGGAGGATGAGGGGGAGACGAGGGCGGGCAGAGTGAGGATATGGCGGGCGAGGACGCTGAGGAGTGCATCATCCCCCCTGCCATCCAGGACCTTGGCCCCGATGCCACTGGCGTTCTCTTGCTCGACCTTCTCGCGCAAACAGGTAAAATGGCTCTCACAGTCGTGGTCGCTGTCAACCTCCATCGCGCGCAGCTGGGCCGACTCGCACTCCTGCGAAGTGCAACGTAGCAAAAGCGCAGCATGCAGCGCAACAGACTGCAACACTGCAGACGGCACCACAGCATACTGCAACATGCATCACAGCAGCATGCACCAGGCAGCACATCACATGGCAACACAGCAAGCTGCAGAACGCATCGCTGCAAGTCGCATTTCATTCACGCATGCCTGTATCTACAACCGACGCATGCGCACACATATCTATATATATGCACATATATATATACATACATACACCCATGCATACAAACATGCGCGCGTGTGCCTACCATGTCGTACTCGTTCCTCCTCCCCCTCGCCCTCCTGCTCATCACCCCCATCACCCTCCGTTCCTTCCTCCTCCCCCTTACCCTCCTCCAGGTTATACGCGGGGTTCACGTCAGAGGGGATGCCCGCTGCGTCGCAGGCTTCGTCGAACTTGAGGGCGAATATCTCAATGTCCGCCGCGTCTAGCCTATCCAACAAGTCGAGGGCGTCGCCCACCTCTTGGGCGCACGTTGGATATGCTAACGAGGCGGGCATGGAGATCAATGGCCTCGATCGGGTGACCCGAGGAGGAGGGAGGGGGGGGGGGGACAAAGAGGAATGAGGCGACGTCCTCGCCGCAGCCCTTCTTGAAGGCCACCTGCCAGTGCTTGAAGATTTTCCTGGTGGACCTGCTCTGCACGTACCTAGCGGGACAGGGCGGGCAACGCTATCGAAGCTACCGATGGCACTACCTCTTCCTCCTCCTCCTCCTCCTCCTCCCTCCTCTTCTTCTTCATTACTCTCCTCCTTCTCCTCATCCTCCTCCTCCTCATCCTGCCCCTCCTCCTCCTCCTCGTCCTCCTCCTCCTTCTCCCCCTCCTCCTCATGGTCCGTGCCAGCTTCTGCGCCCACACTGTGAGTCTTCCTGCCTCCTTCTCCTCCCTTTTCCTACTCCTCCTTCTCCCTCCATCTCCTCCTTCTCCTCCTCGGCCTGGTGGTCGTGCCGTTGCCAGAGGGCCCCCTGCCCCACCCCACCCTGCCGTTCCCCCCTCCGTTACCTGCTCTCTATTTCCCCCATTGTTCCCTCTACCCCGCATTCCCTCGAGGCCCCATCCCCGTGCCGTTCAGGAGGTCACCGCATGCCAGCGATCACGCTCTTGGTCGGCGCCCTGTGGTGTTTGTTCTTGAAGGTCTCGATGTATGTGCTCTCGAATGCTGCCGACCAGCCAGCCTGCGGACAAGACGCGTCAAGAGGAGTGCGAACTTACTCCACTACAAATCAAGATGAGTGCAAACCTTATTCAAGCCACGCCAAGATGAGTGCGAACCTAATTCAGTATACGAATGCGAACCGAAGTCAAGACAACTCAAGATGAACGCGAATCGATTTCAAGATGCATGCGACCTGCGGGGCTCAAGACGAATGCGAACCTGATTCAAGATACGTCGCAGATACCCTCACCATTGCATCATGACAACCACACGTTACCCCACGACGAAACAAATGCACACGAGACAGGGTCAGGACAAGCGCAGCCTCCATCGTACTTTGACTGTACCGCAGTCCTCTGCCAAGGATCTGCAGCTCTTCGCATAGAGGTGCCCACTCCTCCCATCCCAAGCCCATTGTCAACGCTGTGTGCGCTCATCCTCATCGAGTTCCTCATCCTCACCCTCATCCTCCTTATCCTCAGCATCCTCCTGATCCACTTCCTCCTGATCCTCCTCACCCTCCTCAGCAGCATCCTCTTTGTCACCACCCTTTTCCTCCTGATCATCCTCTTCATGCTCCTCATCCTCCTCGCCCTCCTCCTCTCAAACATGCTTATCCTGCATACCGTGTCACCGAGTCCTCCTGCGCCGTGGGATCTCCTCCTCCATCATCATCATCATCCTCATCCTGGCCATCCTGATCAGCATCCTGCTCATCATCATCATCATCATCATCACACTCATCATCATAAGAATCATCATCACGAGCATCATCATCACCCCCTTCATCAGCACGTCCCTCCTCCTCTCCATTCTCCTCCTCTTACTCATCATCCTTTTGCACTTCCACACGCGCCTCCTGCATTTCCTTCACCGCTTCCTTCTCCGCCAGATTCGGATCTCAATCAGCCCCATCCTCATCCCCATCCTCATCCTAGTCATCCCACGCAGAGCTCCCGCCTGTTCCTTAATCATATTCACGTTGGGCCTGCTGCAATACTGGATGTTGTACTTGCTGAAATCGGGGATCTCGAAGCCTCCCGCCATCCGCGCTGCCATCCTCATCGCCCTGCGCCCCCATCTCCTCTGCATCCTTGTCCTCCTCCTCCTCGCCCTTGGCCTTCTCCTTCTCGCTGACACCCCTCATCTCCTTCATCATCCTCCGTTTCCTACTCTTCAGCCTCTTCATCCTCCCTTTACCCCGCCCGCCGAGGATCGTCGGCGCAGCGGTATTCATGGCGCTCAGCAGGGCCTGCCCCTGCCCCATATTTTGATGGAGGGGGGCCAAAGAGGAGCAGAAGTGGCAGCAGGGGAAGGCGACGAGGACGAGCAGAAGGCCGGGGGGGGATAGAGATGAAGAGCGGGAGCAACACTTTGACGGAAGATAATCATAGGGCACGCTCGCGCACGCTATGATATAACGGGGCAAGCCCGCCTTGGAACCGCATATGTGTGGGACAACGCGTATGTGTATACATATTTACATATATATATATATATATAGATCATGCTGGTGTGCGAGTGTGTGTGTGTGCGTGTGTTTGTGCGTGTTTGTGTGTGTGTGTGTGAGTGTGTGTGTGTGAGTGTGCGTGTGTGTGCGTGCGCGCGCGCGCGTGTGTGCGTGGAGCTCAGGGCGAGAGCGGCAGAAATAACAAGCACGAGCCCCCTGCCGTCCTGGCTCAGCAACGTGAAGCCCACCGCCGCCGCGGGGCGCATCCCCATCGCCATGATCTGGCCGCGCGCGGCCCGCGCGGGCCTGGAGCCCGCGGCGCGGGCCTGGAGCCCGCGGCACGCGCAAGCTGAGGCAGCAGAGGTGGAGGAGGTGAAGGGCGGATCCAGGCGGGGGCATTGACCCCCGCCCTCACGGATCCGAGGGGGGTCACTCTTTCCTGTTCCCACCTGACACGAAAGTCGAACAATTAATCAGGGGGGCATCGCAGGATGATTATACACGCATAATGATATATACATACACACACACATATATATACATATATATATACATATATGTGTTCACACGTTGTGTATACACAAAATACGTACGTTTATCAGTCGGACGTCGTCCGCAGCTGCGGACCGCAGACCCCCATGGCTGCGCACGCATGGCGGCGCCGCACCCATGGCACGCCCCTCACACGGCCCCTGTGGTTGCGTTCGCGTGGCGGAACCGCATCTCTTTCGGCGCAACCCTTACACGTGTCGTGGCCCTGAGGGAACTCGGACCACCGATCGAATGCTCGATATGCATGGCGGCACCTCATGCATGTGGGCACACCCATCCCACGTTTCGCGGCCTATATGAAGTTCCCGACGGGGTCACCATGGGCAGGTGAGCAAGCGCGCTTCACCGCGCGCGCATGCGCGGGCCATGATGCGCCTCGGCCACTCAGCGATCACACCGCCGATCAAGCGTGCCTCAAAATTGAACGAGCGCTGTTCAATGCCATGCGGACTTGAACGAGCGCTGTTCAAATTGAACGAGCGCTGTTCAAATTGAACGAGCGTTGTACAAACTCAACGAGCGCGCAAAAGCTTGTCATGGCAACATTTTCATGTCATCGCGCGACCCAGAAATTTCAGTGCAAATGGATCTGTGGGTGGGTACCCCTACCCATCCAGCAGCCGCCGCCGGATGTGTACCTGCCGGGAGCCCAGCAGGCGCCGGATGGGCATCTGCCGGGTGCCGGATGGGTACCCCTACCCATCCAGCGCCGGATGGGTATGTCGCCGGATGGGCATCTGAGCCCCCCCCACCTCAGGGCTGCCGCCGGATGGGTATCTGCCGCGAGCCGGCTGGATACCCCTACCCCCTACCCATACAGCGCCGGATGGTATGTCTCCAGATGGGGATCTGACTGCCCCCCCCCCCCCTCAGGGCTGCCGCCGGATGGGTATCTGCTGGGTGCCGACTGGGCACCCCTGCCCATTCGGAGCCATATGGTTATGTCGCCAGATGGCTATTTGAGCACTCCCCGCCCCTCAGGGCTGCCGCCGGATGGGTATCTGCCAGGTGCCGTCTGGGTACCCCTACCCATCCACCAGCGGTGTTTGGGTATAAGCGTGCCCTGCTGCGTACCCTCTTTCTTTGCCGTTGTTGTTCTTCCTTTCTCTTTCTTCTTCGTCTCCTCTTCCGCTCTGCTCCTTCCTGTCTGCTGCACTTTGCGTTTTGTTTCGCCTGGTGCCTGTCGTGTGCTCCGAGTTCGCAGACGAGCACCTGCTCTTGTGTGGACTTGCGTCGGGGCGCAGAGCACCGCCCTGATTGACGCCGCGCAAACGCAAACGCAAACCTGGTTGACGGTGTACCGCTGGCGCCCAGTTTTGAAAAGCGAGGATCGCGTGCGGATCCTGATGGGCCAGCTGGCGCACGCGGGGCGCGATGTCTCGACGACGATGCACGGGTCTTATGAGTCGAAGAACTTACTAGTACCGTGAAGAATATCTCCTGGGTGACGCGTATCGGTGAAGATTCAGGGGCGAATCCAAGGAAATCCGGCGAATCTGGCAAATCCGCGACGAATTCCAAAACGGCGTCCTCGCGCGTGGGACATCAGAGCCCCCCCAAGGAAGCCCTCAGAGGCCCCCTTGTTCCGTTTCCGGCGAGGTCCGGGAAATCCTGCAAAACCAGCGACATCGGGCGAATCCGGCGAATGCGGCGACGAATTCCACACCGGCGCCCTCGCGTGGGACATCCCCAGAAAAACCGTCCCCGGAGCCTTGCCAAGGAGGCTCTCAGAGGCCCCCCTGTGCGTTTGAGGAAACTCGGCGAATCCAGAGAAATCCGGCGAATCGAGCAAATCTTGGGACGAACTCCAAACCGGCGCCTTCGCGCGGCTCAGAAAAAACCAGTCCCGGAGCCTCCCCGAGGAGGCCCGTGTGTTCCGTTCGAGGTGATGTCCAGGAAGTCGGGTGAATTTGGTGAAACCCAGCGGCTCCAGGGATGAATTCCAAACCGGCGCCCTCGCGTGCGACGTTCTCAGAAAAAAAACGCCCCTGCAGGGGCTTCCCCGAGAAGGCCCTCAGAGGCCCCCCTGTTCCGCTTCATGCGGGATTAGGGACATCGGCGAATTTGGCGAATCCGTCGAAGAATTCCAAACCGGCGATCTCGCGAGATACATCCTCAAAAACAGCCCCCAGAGCCTCCAAGGAGGCTTCAAACCTGGGATCCGGCGAATCTGGCGAAACGGCGAGTCTGGCGAACCCGCGACGAATTCCAAAACGGCGTCCTCGCGCGTGGGACATCCTCAGAAAAACCGCCCCCGGAGCCTCCCCAAGGAAACCCTCACAGGCCCCCCTGTTCCGTTTCAGGCGAGATCTTGGACGTCCGGCGAAACGGGCGAAATCCAGGGAATCTGGCGAATCCGGCGACGAATTCCAAACCGGCGCCCTCGCGTGGGACATCCTCAGAAAAACCGCATCCGGAAATCCAGCGAACCCCGCGACGAGTTCCGCGCCGGCGCATGCGCGTGTGGGACATTCTCGGAAAAACAGCTCCTGGAGCTTCCCCAAGGGGGCCCAGGCGAAAACCGGGAAATCCGGCGAATCTGGCGACGAATCTTGGAAGAGAGGAGGAGGAGGAGGAGAAGGAGGAGGAACAGTAGGAGGAGGAGGAGGAGGAGGAGGAGGAGGAGGAGGAGGAGGAGGAGGAGGATGAGGAGGAGGAGGAGGAGGAGGAGGAGGAGGATGAGGAAAGCTCGGGGAAGTGGAGGAGAACGAGGTTGTGAGCATGGGGGCGGGAAGGGCTGGATTCGTGCACGGTCGAGGTCAACGCCAGAAGCCCGTCGGGGCCTGCCGCGCAGCCGACGCGCTGGCTTCGAGGAGAAGAAGGAGACCTCTCGACGGCATCTCGTAGCATTGCCGGGCCAGGCTTGGCCGTGGACAAGGCGCTCCTTCGGCCCCCCGTCCTGATTATCCTGGTCCTCTTTCTCATCGCCCTCACCCTCCTGCTTCGCGATCCTGCTTCCTGCCTTCCTTTCTCATTCTCCTGATCCCCCCTCTTCTCGTGGCCCTCGCTCTGCTGATCCTCGCTCTCCTCTGCTGGTGCCCCTCTCCTGCTCCCCGCCCGACCAATCCTCGCCCTCCTGATTCTCATTCTCGCCATCCTCGCTCTCCTGGCCCCCCTCCTCCACGCCCTCGCCCTCCTGCCCTGCGCTCGCCTGATCCTCGCCCGCGCGAGCCTCGCTCTCCTGATCCTCCCGCTTGCGAGCCTTGCCCTTCTGATCCTAACGCGCGTTGCCATCTCGATTGCGCTACTCTCGCCGAGATTCGCGCGCCGCGCGGCCAGCAAGTAATGGCGACGGCGAAGATGATCGGAGGAGGGAGGGGGGGAAGGATGGAACGCGGGGGCCGTCTCTTCAAAACGAGGACCCATCGCCATGGGGCGGTCGGGAAAAACCCAAGCGAATCACCAGTTCCCGGGAATCTTGCGCGCTAATAAACATTATGCCGGGCGAAGGACCCAACCGTGCGCAGTTGTCCGCGCTGCAATTTAAGATATCTTCTGCGGAGGCGCTGTCTATAGGGCCACGAACCCGCGAACGGTGCGCTGAAATGGGCGCGGCGCCCAACAGGCTCCCAAGTGGGCCCCGGTGCGGCCCGAGAGGGCCCACGAGTCGCCCAAGACGGCCCAAGGGGGCCATAAGAAGGGGCCCCGGTGGAGGGGTGGTGCCCGAGTGGGCGTTCGAGGTTGCAGGCAGCGACGACGACGAAATCTCCAGAATGCTCGCGGGACTTCCGTGGTTGACAGCCCACAGACAGGTCGCAGCATGTGTCGAATTAATTGACAAACGAAGCTTCAATTCATGGGATCGCCTCAGTCTTCTTCTTTCCAGTGGGTGTAAGACTTCAGTGGGGCACCAGGAACCCGCGAGGAGAGCTGCCTGGTGACAGAGGGGGGTCGTGCCTTTCCCTGAGGAAGCCCCCCCGAATCTGGGGACCGACGCTTTAGGGCCGCTCCAAGAGGAGCTTTGCGACGGCCCCGATAAGCAAGAGTCGCCCTCAATGTGGGTCAAGGGTGGACAGGGCCCCCACCCTGACACGTCGTTTAGTGAATGGTCCGTTTTCGGTTCTCGGGGGGGCGCCGCGGCCGTCGTTTTCCAGGCTTGCGCCCGCCAGGTTTGGGCGCCGAGGTCGTTTCAAGTAAACCGCGTTTTACTAAAGGGGGTTCTGCCCATCCCCGAACGGGGGGGTGCAGGCCCGCGAGGGGGCCCGGGCCCCTTCCCCCCTGGGGGGGCCGGGGGCCGCCGGCGCTCCCAGACCGCCCGCGTGAGGCGGCTCGGAGGCCGCTGAAAATGTCCCCCGACGGCTCCTGAAGCCCCCAACGCGGCCCAAGATGGCTGCCGGGCGCCCGAGAGACCCCCGAGAAACCCCAAAACTGTTCCAAGAGGCTTCCGCGGAGGGCCCCGGGAGGCCGAACTCGCTGCGCCCCCGCAGGAAAGCGTAATTGCTTAGCGTCTTAGTTTTTCCGTTCGTGGCGCATCGCGTTCACGACGGACCGAGAGGCCCCCAATGCCTCCCAAGACGGCCCAAGAGGCCCCCCGCACGTCCCAAGACGGCCCCATAAGGGGCGTCGAGTCGGCCCCCGCAACCATTTTGGCGCAAGCGCGCTCGGCTCGGGGGCTTGGCGGCGTCTGTCGCCGCACGTTTCCATGCGCGGACCATGCTTTCATGCACGGTGCTTGTCGGTCTTCCTGCAGTCGGGGGGGGGCCCTGCCCAGCCCCGACTCCTGCCTCATCCAGATCATCTCGGCGGCCGAGAGCGCCGAGCGGCAGAGGCCCCAGACCGCGGCGACCCCGACGCTGGCGCCGACGCCGCCCCCGACGCCGTAGTCTTCAAAGATTTAACGAGTGGTGCGATCTACTCTATCGGCGGAGGCATACTCCTGTGCAGATTCGGTGGATGTGTTGATTTGGACAAGGTCAACCTTGGCGGAGATTCTATACCCACAAGGTGGATGCGGCCGAAGTCGTGCATGACTCATGACACCTGCCCGGTGAAATTCATTTCGGCGACCGACTGCAAGAGCCTGTATGACACGATCACGAAGGAGAAGGTATCTATGACGCATAGGAGGCCTTCTCTGGAGGCAGCTATATTACGTCAGTCCCTGAAGGAGGCCAGCATCAAGTGGGTCAAGAGCGAGCAGATGCTAGCGGGCCGTTTGACGAAAGTGCTTTTAGGGGACTACGCGAGGAACATTGATGTCTAACTTGTGGACTCTTCGGCCCGATGACAGAGCGCCATCAATACGCGGACGGAAGCTAGTTGGACCAGAGAAGGTGGCAGCCAACAGGGAGGCTCCCGACCTGAACGCGAATATGAGTAAGTGCGTCAAACAGGAACTGTACGACGAGACCGATGGGAACGATGAAATATCTACCTGGCCGGTGGAAGCGTACAATTATGTGGACGAGTGCTGCTGCGATGACAAGGGCGAGACTTGCGACGAGGCCGAGTGTGTCGAAACATTTTACATGGACGATGCGGTGGACAACCGCCCAGTGGATATGAGTGGCCCGCAGCGAGCTTTCCAGATACCTGGCCAAGTTGCAGTTCTGCTTCAGTTCTGTGCGCTTGCTGTGTATGGAGTTTGTCTTTAGTTGTCATCCGCGGTGATGTCGTTGGTTTCTATCATTGCGGGAGTCAACATGCATGATGCAGCCTGAGCAGAGCGATGACGAGTCTTTCGGTATGGCACCAATGGAGGTGGACAGTTCAAGCAGCGACGACCTTTTCTGGGCGGAGGTGCCCATGCAGGCAACATTCAAGACAGCTGCACTACGTCTGAAGGCTGAGCCTGAGGTGGAGACGTACTCCGACGAGGTCACGGAGGATGGACAGATCTACCTGGAGGACGGTGCTCTCTTGAGGCAGTGGTTGGTTACGCTGGGACCGATGCGCATCGAGAGTTGCAAATGCGAGGGCAGCAGCTTGCAGACATATAGCAAGGACAAGCACTACGCCAAGCGCGTGGGCCAGCGTCTGAGGCTGGACGCAGACGAGAGCAGGAGCTAGAGTCTGGATCCGAGTAGCAAGACTCACATCTCGTTCGGCGTCATCAAGTCAGGTCAGTTACGCTGAGATTTCACTACCAACTTTGTGTTGATGTTGGATTGTGGAGAGATTGTATTTAGATTTCACCGTCAACTTTGTGTTTACGTTGGGTGGTGGAAGAGATTGCGTTCATACTCGCTACCAACTTTGTGTTTAACGTTGGTTTGTTGAGGATCTGTGTGTGCACCCTCTCAGGTGAAGAGAAGATGCGTGCGCCCCCTCAAGCGATTGGATGATGAGTTGTTATATTGGTATGTGTTGCTGAAGATGTGATTCGGTATCTTGACATTTGTGTTCAACATATGGTTCGATATCTTGATAGTTGTTGTTCGATGTGCGGGTGGCTTTTGGCCGGTCGGCCCGACAGGCGTATTCATGAATATTCTGGAGGCTGGCCTCATAATTGACTACGCATTTTTTAGCGACAGTTTTTTTTCCCTGTGTGAGAACCGGACAGGCGAGGATGTGTAATGTAGGGTGAGCATGAATTATCTATCCCTTCCGCCCATGGCCGTTGTGGCTCATAAGCTGGGCGGGAGGTTGGACGCGCCTATTCGCTTTTTGCTTTGAGTACGGAGATAGACCTATCTTATTTAATCGCTTCGCTCATTCCGCCGGCCCATGCAGTCTCATGTCTGCCGTTTGCCCGAGGGCCTGGTGTCAATGCGGCGCTTTGGGGGTTATAGGCCTGTTGGATGTTCGTTGGGATACCGTGTGCTCGCGGCAGCGTTTTGGGGGCTTCCTGTGGCCGCTTGGGGGCCTCTTGGTGGCTTCTTCGGGGCCTTCTGAGGGGCTCTTGGGGGCCCATGGGGGCCTCTTGGGGACCTCTGGGGGCCTCCTGGGAGGCTCTTAGGAGTGAGGGCTCGAAATGTTGTTTCGTGTTCCCCCTCTGGGGCCGTTCTTGGGGCCCTCTTGGGCCGTCTTGGGGGCGTCTTGGGCTGTCTTGGGGCGCTCTTGGGCCGTTTTGAAGCCCTCTTGGGAGCCTTTTGGGCCGTCTTGGAGCGATCTTTGGGGCCTCTTTGGTCGTCTTGGAGCGTCGGGAAGCGGAAAAGGCGAGAATGCGAGAATCCTTCAAAAACCTTAGGGAAATCGATGAATTTTGCCTCTTGTGGACCTCTTGGCAGGGCTCTTGGAGGCTTCTTGGTGCGTCGGGGAGCTATCTTAGGCGTTTTGGAGCGATATTATGGCGTCTTGGAGCTCTGTTGGACCATATTGAGGGCCTCTTGGGGGTCTCTGAGCTCTTCTCGGGGCTCTTGGGAGGCCCTGAGGGCGGCGCCCAGGAGCAGAACCATCCCCGACAGGGAGTTGCCCAGGGACCTGGTCAGGGTACTTTTCGTCTGGGGACCCCCAGGGGCCGCCCCGCGCGCGCGAACTAGAAAATTGTTAAGCAGTTACCGGAGATCTTAGCACGCCTCTGGCCCGTTGGGCCGGCGAATTTATCTTATCTGGTGCCTGCATCAAGTATTGAGTGGGGGTGGGGTGGGGTGGGGGGGGGTATTGTGATCTGTATTTACATAAAGGATGCAGCGGCAGCTGGGGAAGCAGGTAGCACGGAGTCGAGGTCAGACGGTCGTTGTTACCAGCTCCTTTGTGGCTCAAGTTTTATGCGTTCGGAGGTCGGGCTCATCCGAATGCAGTGTGAAAATATACGCGCGTTACCACAGGGCATTATGCAGGGGTGGGTGGAGGAACAGGGGGTGGAGGAGGAGGGGGGGGGGGAGAGGAGGAGGAAAACGATGGGGGAAAAAGAGAGGACGACGACGAGGACGAAAAGGGGAGGTGGAGGAGGAGGAGGAGGAGGAGGAGATGCATGAAGAAGGGGATGTAATTAAGTAGAGAGCGTGAGTCTCGAATGGCCAGCATTCTTTGTTTTAGGGTTCTTTTGTATTGCACAAATTGCAAGCATGCGCGTGTTCCAATCAGGGCGCCTCCTGGCCGTGTGAGTAGTGGCGTTGTCGCGACTGTGCCCGAATACTGGGCGCAATTTTGGTGCCTTCTCGAAGAACCATCGTGCCCGGGCGCCTTCCCGGGCTTTTCCGTAGCCACTTTGGTTCGAGCAGTTTTCGAGCAAACGCTGTGTAGCAGTTGCTCCGCTCTCGCCCCTTGGCGGCGCCTCGTCCATCAAAAGGGATGGCTCGCCTGCTTGCCGCGTTGATTGTGGTCTCAGTCGCCTCGACTCTCACGTCTTCGTTGTGCGGTTTTGTGGGCAGTCCCTCCGCGACTCTGCGCGGATCCGCACGCGAGGTGTCTGTGGGCCAGAGCTTCTTCGACCCTTCAGGCGGTGCTGGAGGCAAGCTCCCCGCTTACAAGATCAAGGATCCCAAGGACGTCGAGGCGACGAAAAAGTCAGAATCCTTATGGGCCCTGGTCAGCGCTGTGCTGCTGGGTCTCCTCGCTTTCAAGGTCGCAGCGCCGCAGTGAGAGCGCTATTCAGCTGCGATACTTTTCGAACGCGGTTTTGCATGCCGCGGACTTTCAAGGCACAGCGGCCGGAGCAGAGTGAAACGGCGGACGTGCAAAAGCGATGGCCCCACGTGCAAATTTGGAGCCCACCTGGATTGTTTGTAGGGCCGCCCAGGACTTTTCGATGGGGTTCCACTGGATAGCTTTCAGGGTGACCCCAGAAACTCATCGGACGCATCGGGGAATTTCGAGCAGAGCAGAAATATCGACATTTTGAATGTGGGTCAACGATTTTTGGAAATGAGTTCTGGTGGTAGTGGGGGTGGTGATTCGGGTCGTGATTTTGGTGGTGCTGGCGGTGGTGGTTGGTCAGTGGGTGGTGGTGTCTGGTAGTGGTGGCGGCGGTGGGTGGTGCTGATGGGCGGTTGTTGTGGTTGGGTGAAGGATGGTGGAGGGGGTGGTGGGGGTGGGGGTTGTGGTAGTGGTGTTGGTGGTAATAGGTGTATTTTTGGTTGTGGATGGCGGTGGGCGGATAATAGTGGTGGTTGACGTTGGTGTTGGTGTTCGTGGTGGCTATGGGGGTTTTGGGGGTGGCGGTGGTGGGTGTGGGTGGTGGGGTGGATAGTGGTTGTGGTGGTGGGCGGTGGTAGTGGTGGTGGTGGTTGTGGTTGTAGCGGTTGTGATGGTATTTTGTCCGTGGTGGTGGTGGTGGTGGTGGTGGTGGTGTGTGTGATAGGGCTGGTGGTGGGTGGTGGTGGTGGTTGGGTGGCGGTGGTGGTTGGTGGTGGTAGTGGTGGGTGTTGGTGATGGTAGTGAGCAGTGGAGGTGGGGGGTGAGGGTGATGGTCGTTGCAGGGATGTTGATGCTGATGGGCGTGGTGGTGGTGTCGGTTGTGGGATGGTTGAGTTGGCGGTGGTGGTGGGGAAGACGGTGGGCGAGTGGTGGCGGTGTTGGAGGTGGTGGTGGTGGTGGTGGTGATGGGTGATGGGTGGTGGGTGGTTGGTGGGGAATGGTGATGGTGGTGGTGGTGGGGGTTCGGCGGGGTGTGGTAATGCTGGGGGTGTGGGTGGTGTTGGGCGTGGTGGTGGTGGTGGTCGGTGGTGGTGGTTGGTGGTGGTGGTGGCGGGCTGCTGTGGTGAGTGGAGGTGGTGGTGGTGCATGGTCCCAGGGGCTGGTCAGCTCCGGCGACATCCATCATTGCGAATGCTGTTCTCGCCTCAGCGCTAGCCACGTCCACGTTTGCGAAAGTGGCTCTCGCCTCAGCGCGGGCCACATCCACGATTGCTAATGTTGCTCTCGCCTCAACGCCGGCCACATCCATGATTGAGAATGTTGCTCTCGCCTCAGCGCTGGCCACATCCATGATTGCGAATGTTGCCCTCGCTTCAACGCCGGCCAGATTCTTTATTGGAGACGTAGAGGGATCAGTGATACAGCTGGCACTTTTGCATTGCGTGTTCCTGTGTAGCCCCATTCTGGTGCATCATTTGCTATAGCGTGCAGGTGACACACTTGTGTTGCCGAGCCGTTGGTCACATTAGCTTCAGTGGGTCAGGTTAGCTTTGGCGCAGTGTCGACAGGGCCTGGGCCAGGTTAGGGATTTGCCACGTTAAGGGGGGCTTGTAGCAGGGGAGGGATGCTCCTGCAGCTCGCTTGACCAGTTCGTATGGTTTCTCTTTGTTGATTCGAGTGCGACGGTAGGCATGTGAGCAGGTCTTGCTCGGTCATTCGAGAGTCTCACGCCATTCCGCCGACCCCAGTTCAGTTCAGTTCAGAAGCCCTGCGTCCGTACGGCGCGCGAGCAGGGTGAGACCGTGAGCAGCCAAACTGCTCCTGAGAGGGGCGTGCTGTTTTGGCATCGGCCAGCCCCGAGGAGACAAAATGCCCAGGGTGTTCGTGAGGCTCGTGTGAGAGCTGGAGCGGTGTCGTTCGGCGCGGCTCTGAGGGCCGTGGTGCAGCAGGTTTCGTGCACTGCAGGGGCCGTGATGGGCCATCTTGTCGGTTCTTCTGTCGTCGTCGGTCCCTTGAGCGGCCACCTGGGAGTCACTGGCCTCGTTGCCGGTGTTGCCGTGAGTCGAGCGGCGCGCGGTCGAGGGACCAACTCGCTTTTGTGTACTCCGCGGCTCCTACCTGACGCTTGCTGCGTGGAAGCGAGGAGTAGGAACAGGAACAGGAGGACGATGAGGAGAAGGAGGAGGAGAAGAAGGAGGAGGGAATGGAGGATGAGGAGGAGGAGGGAATCAGGAGGAGGAGGAGGAAGAGGAGGAGGAGGAGGAGGAGGAGGTCGAGGAGGAGGAGAGGGGCGACCAAAATGAACAGGACAGGGTTGCTGCAACGACATGTGTCCAGCGTCCAAAAGCGACGGTAAGTCGCAGAGTGGTATCGAAGACGCCTACCGCCAACCACCGCCGCTCCATGTCTTTCGGAAACGCTGGTTACGCCAGCCACAGCTGGCCGCCCTGGCCAGCACCGGCCAAACGTTGGGCCGAAGTCTGGCCAAGCTATCGGACCATGTGTGTCCCCAGCCGCTGTGGAACTCTTTGGGGTAACACTCGGGACAGGAAGAGTCACGAGGAGGACAGGGAGGAGGAGGAGGGCGAGGAGGAGGAAGAAGAGGAGGCCTCCTAAGGCCCTCTTGGGGACTCCCGGGGGGGACCTGTGATTCTCTCTTGGGGGCCCGGAGGCAAAGGGTCAAGGCTCGGTCGGGGTCAGGGCTCGGGCGGGCTCGGGCCAGGGCGGTCGGCAAACGCCGAGATACACACGTTGCATCGCGCAAAACGACGAAGTCAATATGGAGACCCGAGTAAAACGCCGAGGTGAATACCGAGGTCGACATTGAAGTCCGAGAAAACGCCGAGGCGAAAGCCAGGGTCAAGATTGAAGCTCGATTTTGACGCCGAGGTCAATGCCGAGGTCAAGGTCGAGGCCCGAGTGAAACGCCGAGGTGAAAACCGAAGTCAAATTCGAGGCCCGAGTAAAACGCCGAGGCGAATACTGAGGTCAACATCGAGGTCAAACATTGGCTTAACATTGAGCCACGCGCGACCGATTGACGTCATCCGAGGCCGGAGCCGAGGTGGACACCGAGGTCGAGATGGAGGCCCGATCAACACGCCGAGGCGAGTGCCGAGGTTGCAGTGCAGGTCCACGTCGAGTCAGCACTGGGGATTGCACGAAGGATTGCAAAAAAAACGAAGGATTGCAACAAAAACGAAGGATTGCAACAAAAACGGTTTTTTTTGCAATCCTTAGGTTTTTTTTTGCAATCCTTCGTTCAGGTGTTGGAGGGGCGCGCCGAGGGTCGGCCTCGCCTGCGCGGCGCGCCCCAGGGACCCTCCCCCCCCCCGCCGCCGCCTCCCGGTCGCGGTGCGCCCTGCGTCCTGCGTCGCCCCGCCCGCCCCCCCGCGTTGCGCTGCGAGCCCCGAGCCTCCCGTGCGCGGCGCGCCCAGAGTACCCCCCCCCCCCCACGAAACCGCCACCGCGCGCTCGAAGTGCTCTCGATGGATTCCCGAGTCTCCGAGTCCCCGTGCGCGGCGAGCCCCGAGCTCCCCCGGTCCAAATCGTGGACTATCCCAAGGTTTTGGAAGGATTTTGGCATCTGCTTCTGTTCGGCCTGCCGACGGCCCGAGACGGCCCAAGAGCCCCCAAAGGTCGCCCCAAGATCGCTCAAGAGGCCTCCAAGAGGGCCCATTTCCTGTGCGCGGCGCGCCCAAAGTACCCCCCCCCCCCCTCGAAACCGCACTGCGCGCTCGAAATCGTCTCGATGGATTCCTGAGTCTTCTGGTCCCTGAGACGAGTTCCTGATGGCCCACGGATTCTGCAGGATCCCGGCCAAATGCCTCAAGGGTGCCCGAAGGCTTCTGACATTCGCGAAAGGGCCCCCGGAGGATTGCCCACGGATACCTCAGGCCTGAGGTACCCCACAGGGATCCCAGAGGGATCTCTGCTGAATCTTCCAGGATGCCCGAATCCGTAGGAGTTTTTCTCAGGCATCTTTCAGGAATCCCTTCATCGCGCGCCTCAGGAATCCATCAGGAATCCCCAGTGGTCAGCAGGAATGCCTTGGGAGTCCCTCACTAACCTGAGCGGCACTCGCAGCCCCAGGAGAATGCCTTGGGACCTCCTCATAGACTCCCCGCTAACCCCAAAAGACTGAGACCCGGAGATGAGAGTTTCGAGTTTTTCCCGCACGCTGCCGTTGAAAATCGTCTCGCACTGTGGCAGGTAGCTGATGACAGCCTGGCCGCGTGAAGTATTCGCGGCAGCGCCCCCGCGCTTCTCCCCGGAGGACACCAAACTATGACTGCAAGCCATTTCGCAGGATGCCAACATTTGCGGAGGCCGTCGCGTACTACCCCCAAGCGGATCGAGGCTCTGCGCACTGCCCAGAGAAAACGGTCGAGGCTGTTGTACGCACCCCCGAAAAACCTTCGAGGCCCCGCGCGCTGCCCCCGAAGTGCATCGAGGCTGACGCACGCACTCCATCAACACTTTCGAGGCCTCGATCGCTGCCCCCGAACTGCATCGACTTTGTTGCAGGTATGCCCAAAAACCATGAACCCCCCGCGCAGTACTCCAAACATGCATCGAAGTTGTTCTGTGGGTCAGCCGAATAACTTCGAGGGGCCACTTTTCGCGCGCAGGAACGGGCAATCCTCCATGCAAGCAGCATGGTCATTCCCCAATCAGAGCTTGCCTCTGTAGGGGTCCTAGCGGATTCATATGGTTAGGTTAGGTTTGTCGCCGATTTTCGCTGCACGCCCGGGTGCCCGGGTGCCTGGGGGTGCCCAGGGCCCGGGTGCCTGGGGGGTTGCCCGGGGGTGCCCGGGTGCCCGGGTGCCCGCGTGCTTGGGCGTGCCTGGGGGTGCCCGGGGGTGCCCGTGGGTGCCGTATAGCCCTATAGCGCTAAGCCCTATAGCCTTATAGCCCTATAGCCCAATAGCCCTGTAGCCCTACAACCCTATAGCACTATAGCTCTATAGCCCTATAGCTCAATAGCCCTATAGCCCTATAGCCATAGCCCTATAGCCCCCCTAGCCCTATAGCCTTGATTGGGTTTTTTTCTCCGGTATCATGTAGAGAGGGAAAGCTATTTTTTATTGTGGTAAGATCTGTTCAAGGCGGGCTGGATGCATGCCTGAATTAGGCTGCCGCTCAAAAGCCCAGAGGGAGGGGTGATGATGGATGGGGGGTGGTGATGATGATGATGATGATGATGATGATGATGAAGATGATGATGCTGATGATGATGATGATGATGAAGATGATGATGATGATGCTGATGATGATGATGCTGATGATGATGCTGATGATGATGAGGATGAGGGTGATGATGATGATGCTGATGATGATGATGCTGCTGATGATGATGCTGATGATGATGGTGATGATGATGATGATAATGATGATGATGACGATGATGATGATGCTGATGCTGATGATGCTGATGATGATGATAACGATGATGATGATAATGATGATGATGATGATGCTGATGCTGATGATGATAATGATGATGATGATGATGATGATGCTGATGATGATGATGATGATGATGATGGTGGTGGTGGTGGTGGTGATGATGATGATGATAATGATGATGCTGATGCTGCTGCTGCTGATGATGATGATGATGCTGATGATGCTGCTGCTGATATTGATGCTGCTGCTGATGCTGATGCTGCTGCTGCTGCTGATGATGATGATGATGCTGATGCTGATGCTGATGCTGATGCTGGTGATGATGAGCATGATGATGATGATGATGATGCTGATGCTGATGCTGATGATGATGATGATGATGATGATGA
>CAUYUJ010003630.1:24675-77374 GCA_963575745.1 Prorocentrum cordatum
GGAGGAGGAGGAGGACGAGGAGGCGGCGGAGGCAGCGGCCAGCCCGGGGCGAAGAGCGCTGAGGGAAGACGACGAGGAGGAAGGAGGAGGTAGAGGAGGAGGCCGAGGCAGCGGCTGGCCCGGGGCGAGGTGCGCAGAAGAGGAGGAGCGGCCCGGGTGCCGCCACGGCCAGGGGGGGGGGGATTCAGACCCCTGTCGTCGCACCCCCTGCGACCGGGCGCCCGGGCTGCGGCTGGGCCTGAGCTGGCGCCGCGACGGCCCCGGCCGCAGGGTGCGGCGGCGGCGCTCCGGCTGCCTGGCGCCCCCGCCCGGCGGCAGTGCGCGCGGGCCGCCCGACGCGCCGGGCGAGCGGGGGCGCGCGGCGCGGGCGCCCCTGCCGGTCCCCCCCGGAGACAGCCCGGGCCGCCGCCCCCGCCGCCGCCCCCGCCGCCGCTGCCTCGCCGCCGCCCCCGCCACCGACCGGCTGAGGGGGCCGGGGGACGGGGGGCCCTCCCAGGGCCCCCCGCGGCCGGCGCGGGCGCCGGTCCGCAGGGAGCGCTCGCCGAGTGCCCCGGGGGTCCCTTCGGACTCGGGGACCCCCGGGGCCCCGCCTGCGGAGGAGGAGGAGGAGGAGGAGGACGAGGATGGGGAGGAGGACGGGAGGGGGAGGAGGAGGAGGGGAGGAGGAGGAACAGGAAGAGGAGGAGGAACAGGAGGAGGAGGAGGAGGAGGGGGAGAAGAGGAGGACCCGGAAGAAGAGGAGGAGGAGGAGGAGGAAGAGGAGGAGGAGGAGGAGGAGGGGAGGAGGAGGTAGGAGGAGGAGGAGGAGGAGGAGGAGGAGGAGGAGGAGGGGAGGAGGAGGAGGAGGAGGAGGAGGAGGAGGAGACGAGGAGGAGGAGGAGGGAGGAGGAGGAGGAGGAGGAGGAGGCGAGGAGGAGGAGTAGAGGAGGAGGATAGGCGGAGAGGAGGAGGGGAGAGGAGGCGGAGAGGGGGCGGAGAGGAGGAGGAGGAGGAAGGAGGAGGAGGAGGAGGAGGAGGAGAGGAGGAGGAGGAGGAAGAGGAGGAGGAGGAGGAGGAGGAGGAGGAGGAGGAGGAGGAGGAGGAGGAGGGGGATGAGGGGGAGGAGGCGGGGGAGGAGGAGGAGGAGGAGGAGGAGGGAGGAGGAGGAGGAGGAAGCGGAAGGGAGGAGGAGGAGGAGAGGAGGAGGAGGAGGAGGAGAGAGGAGGAGGAGGAGGAGGATGATGATGAGGATGATGATGATGATGATGATGATGATGATGATGATGATGATGATGATGATGATGATGATGATGATGATGATGATGATGATGATGATGATGCTGATGATGATGATGATGATGATGATGATGATGAGGAGGAGGAGGAGGAGGAGGAGCAGGAGCAGGAGCAGGAGCAGGAGCAGGAGCAGGAGGAGGGGAGGAGGAGGAGGAGGAGGAGGAGGCGGAGGCGGAGGCGGAGGCGGAGGAGGAGGAGGAGGAGGAGGAGGAGGAGGAGGAGGGGGAGGAGGAGGAAGAGGAGGAGGAGGAGGAGGAGGAGGAGGAGGAAGACGAGGAGGAGGAGGAGGGCCAAAGCACGCCCAAGATGTCCAACTATGTTGCAGCTCGCCCCCCCGTGCCAAGGCCCCCTCCTCGTACGTCCCACAAACATGCCTGCTCGCTGCGCGGGGCGCCCCCCCCTTGGCAGACGAGCGTGCCTGGGGCCGCAGCTGAGGTGGAAATTCAGTTTTGACAGGGACCGTCCTGCATCCTTCGAGATTTAAGGAGCGCGACGCGGGCGACTATAGCGCGATTCGCAGCGATCCCGACGTGGGCCGGTGCCTCCCAATCAAGGCGGGGGACATCCGCGGCGTTTTAATTACCACCACAGGTCGGCACGGAGGTTCGGTTCACAGCTTTCAAGAGGAGCTGAAGAATCATTGGGGGACGCGCAGGATCAACACGGACCGTCCATCATCTTTCGAACTACAAGTGATGCGACGAAATGGGGCAACTAAGGACTAGAAAATCTCGCGCGACAGCGCCCCCCTCGGAACAGAAATGGCCCTGAGTCCATATAGCTGCTGCGAACGTTTACACGTCTAGTTAACCGGTGGCCCCAGTTTGGCTAGCACGTCAGTCTCCGTCTCAGGGCTGTTGCTGGGGCCCCGTCAGCTGGCATATTGCGCTTGGCTAGTTTGTGGCTGCCACGCGCAGCTCGCCCAGCCAGATTCTGCTTAGTCGGCAAGCCCGTCTTGTACCTCCAACGCTCGCTCGACACGCTGGCTCGTGGTGCCTGAGGCCGCCCGCGCACCCCTGCCCTTGTCGACTTACGAATGTCGGGCCTCAGGCGTGATGGCTTGTGGTATGAGGTCGATCATAGGCACGCGGGCATGTGTTTGAAATAATTCGGACTGTATGAGATTGAGGTATAAGTTGAGGTGCCAGGAGAGAGGTTGCCCGTGGATGAAGGAGATGGGGAGGATTCGTCACTGAGCATGGCCAAGCCAATTTAGGCAACGACCGGCAGGGCATACTTCTTTGCGTAGGATCGATCGGACATCCAGGTTTCAGTCAAAGAGTTGGTCAGAAGTTTGGCAAGCCCATGGTGGGCTCCTGGAAGAGGATGATTGATCTAGGTAAGTTTCTCCAGTCGCGCGACAAACCAGGTTACCTGTTCAAGTGCCACGATAAACCGATTGAGTTGGCGGCTCCGACAGACGCGGATTGTGCTGGGTGTACGAGAACGAGGAAGTCAACGAGTGGAGAAGTAGTGGTGTGGGGATTTCATGTGATTAAATTGTGGAG
Source organism: Prorocentrum cordatum (assembly GCA_963575745.1). Lineage (NCBI taxonomy): Eukaryota > Dinophyceae > Prorocentrales > Prorocentraceae > Prorocentrum > Prorocentrum cordatum. The sequence goes on from CAUYUJ010003630.1 coordinate 27,459, forward strand.
CGCGACGCAGAGCGTTGTAGCAGGCCAGCGGGAGCGGCAGAGTATTATGGAATAGTGGAGGGAGCACATCTTGGACTGGGTTTACACTCACTTCTGACAGGTTTGGAGGGTGAAAGCAGCAGCACTATTCAAAGTGATGCCACTGCTGCCTTTGTAATGGCAAGTAGGAGAGGGTTGGGTAAAGTGAGACATATTTAGGTGTTCCAACTGTGGGGGCAAGAAAGAGTAAGGAATGGAGACGTTAAAGTGATGAAGGTTGGCACGCATGAGAACATTGTGGGTGCATTCGCCGAATGCGTGAGTATCATGATCAGGCGTCTGGGCTACTCTTCAGCCGGCGCGTGAGAGTAGGTGCAACTTGGCGCCTGTGGCGGAATGTTAGCAATTGCGGCAATTTCTGCTAACTCAGGCCTCAACGAAGGACTCTGTTCACGCCTGCCACCTATTTCTTTTCCCTCTTCACTGGTGTGATTTGATTCGCGATGGCACTGGAGACGCTTCGCATCACGGTGGATGGGCGTTCGGTTAACACCTCGCCGTGTCGTGCCGTGCCTGGCCAGGCTGTTAACGAGGTGGACCGCGACGTGCGCGAGCTCGTTGCTCTCGCTGAAGCCGGCTTCATAAACGTTGCCGTTTTGGCCCGAAACGCGAACGCGACCATGGCGCATTGCGCCGACATAATGGAGGCCGCGCGCCAGCCGGTGGGATCTGTTAACGACGAGATCGCTAAGGGGCGGGATCAGATGAGCAGGGGCTTCATGGATCTCACCCGTGCTAACGAGAAGAACTGGGTCAGCAGACGGAGGGCCGGGCGGTCCAGCTGACTGTAGTTGCCGACGCCAAAGGGGATGTCGCGCCGCAAGTTGAGACCTTTAACGAGCCGAAGAGAACTGCAGAACATGAGCGTGAATTGAATGCCGGCGGATCGCAGGCAACGTCAAGGCGCTTTGCGCGAAATTGGTGGAGGTGCAGGACTTGAATGCCGAGCGGCTGCCGGGGCCCACCCGTCTAAAGTCAAAGGCCCAGGCGGGGGCCATCTCCGCTGCTACTGCCGATCGGTCGGGAGAAGTGGCTGAAGTGTTGCGCAATCCAACTGTCAGGCGCCGCGCCGACTTGCGGGCGGTTCCAGCGGGTGCGAGACTCATGAAAAGGGGCCGAACCTCGCGCCGTGCAAACGCGGAAGTCAAGCAGCGCGGTTGACGTTCCGCCCGCTCCGCCAGCAGCTCAGATTCCGCCAGCTGCTCCATGTCCGAATTTTGCCGCGGGCGGCAGTGGCGGCAGCGGGGGCCCTGTCGGCCCCGCGGAGGTCCCGCGTCTGGGGGAACGCGGGGTTTTGGCGGGCCAGAACAACCACCCTGGCCTTCTGAAACGACAGTTGATCTGACGCGAGACAGGTTGCCGAGGCCCGTGGAGGGGCTTGTCGGCGACGTCATGAAGGGCCTCGACAATCGCGAGATTATCGAGGTCGACATGCTGGCCAAGAGCATCACCAGGATGCCCGACTTTAACCCGTTTGTCACCGATGTCACAGGGTGGCGCTTCCGCGAGCGGGGGGGCGAGTGCTGCGGTCCCAATTGCCGAGTCGAGCTGGGGGTTCCTCAGTGGCATGCCGAGTCAGTCAGACTCTTTGCGTTACTGGTGTGGTGAATCGCATAACAGGGCTGAAGTCAGGCCGGTCAAGATCGCTGATGAGGCCTGCAACCGTGACGAAGTCTTCCAGTGTCAGACGTTCGAGCGTATATTTGGCTGTCATGCCAGCGGGCAATTGCCCCGTGATGTCCTCGCTGTTCTTCCTTGCGTGGTGCGACTCTCTCCTGCGCTGCCGCAAATCGGAACATTAACGATGGGTTGCGGAAGCCATGCGCCTTGATTCAATGATGCCAGGGGGTTGTCGCGGAGCCAGAGGTCACAATTGATTTTGCGAGGCCTGGTTCAAGTGCATGTCGACGTGTTGCCCGAAATTCAGACCTTCGAGCTTGTCAACGTGCTGCAGGCGCGGTTTGGCATGCTGTGGCCGGGAAACCGTCGGCGTGGTCTGCGGCAGTCTTACGGAGTGCTCCAGCGCCAGCCATGGCGAAATATCAACGGGTGCGGCGGCGATGTGATTCATTGTTGCGCGAGTTCCAATGACCAATGTGATTTTTACCTTGGAGCGACGCCCCTTGGACTGGCGCAGCACCTGACGAACTGCGAAACCGACCGTTCAGGACCAGATCAGGGGAATTTACAGGTCCAATTCCCCTCGCCGCATTCTATTGGGCCGGGGCCCCCGAGCGCCGAGAAAGCTTTTATTGGCAGGCGCGGTTCACGTTGTACGATTAGCGGGCAGCAGCGGTTGGTGGATCCACAGAGCTGAAGATATTATGGGAAGAACGAATGAATCAACCCGGCTCTTGCGCCCTGCCTCTGCGCACCAGATGCGTCTTAGTGGTCAGCCTTGGGCACTTGCCGTCCCCGTGCAGACTTTGCCGCTCGGCAGGGGGATTGGGGTTGCTGGGCGAACGCGGAGGGGAGGATCCATGCGTACGACGACACCGCGTACGTACATGAGCCATGTTCAGACAGAGCGCCGCGGCCTACGTTGCCGTTCGAATGCGCCAGGTCGCCAGGCCGCGCAGAGGCGGGCAGGAAGGGCAGGTTTGCGGCTGCCGAGGCGCCACGTGATGTGCTTCACGTGATCATACATCATCCGGTTCTCTTCTTTTACTTTGTGCACGTGGGTGAGCGTGAATAGCTTCGTTTTGTATGCATTAAACCATGCGTTTTTTTTTTTTTTTTTTTTTTTTTTTTTTTTTTTTTTTTTTTTTTTTTTTTTTTTTTTTTTTTTTTTTTTTTTTTTTTTTTTTTTTTTTTTTTTTTTTTTCCGGAGAGTATGGGCACATAAAAAAACGAAAACATGACATAATCATTAACACCTGCTCTCCGTATACTGTTTCAGTATAGCCTATGTTTGCGTGCCGCGCACGCCCGAGTTGCGTTGTGCCGAGAATTTTCCCATTCATCTCAGCCCTCTCGTTGCCATATTGTATCATTAGCACCTTCCCCGGTGCTTTAGCGGCTGTGTCAGCCGAGGGGGTTGTTAAAGCATGCGGCGGCCAGTGGGGAAGCAGGTAACACGGAGTTAAAGTAAGATGGTCGTTGTTACCAGCGACGTTTTGGCTCAAGCCTTCAACGTTTGGAAGTCTGGCTCATCCGAGTGTAGTGTGAAAACAAGCGCGCGTTACTACGCCGATTCGTTCAATGTATTTTGCAGGAGGAGGGCGGAGGAGGTGGGGGAGGAGGAGGAGGAGGAGGAGGACGACGAGGAAGACGAGGGGGAACAAGGGAGGACGCCGACGAGGACGAGAAGGGGAGGTGGAGAGGAGGGGGAGGAGTGAAGGAGACAACGTGAGTCTCGAATGGCCAGTCTCGTCTTTTCCCCCACATCCAAAGTGGGGTTCTTGTTTTCACTGGACACCCCGCGCAGGAACAGGAACCCACCATCATCATCATCATCACTCATTCCTCACTCACTCATCATCGCTCACACACTCACTCACTCACTCATTCACCCACCCACTCACTCACTCACTCACTCATCAACAGTCACTCATTCACACGCTCATGAACTCACATATGATGATGATGAGTGTGCGCGTGAGAGTGTGACCATCATCGCCAGCCAGTCAGTCAGTCACTCATTCACTCACTAGCCTTGGGCCTCGTCTGTGAGTGACTTGAGAGGAAGTCTCAAGCGGGAGCCCCCTCCCTATGGGGCCCGCGGATCATGTTACTAATCCGAGCGGGTCATCCAATTCTTGTAGCTGTCGCCACTTTTGGGTTCTCGCGCTGCCAAAACGCCATTCCCAGGCCACATTTGTGAGTGAAACGTGAGGGAGTCTCAAGCGGGACCCCCCTCCTTATGGAGCCCGCGGATCATGTTTCTAATCCGAGCGGGTCATTCAATTCTTGTAGCTGTCGCCACTTTTGGGTTCTCGCGCTGCCAAAACGCCATTCCCAGGCCACATTTGTGAGTGAAACGTGAGGGAGTCTCAAGCGGGAACCCCCTCCTTATGGAGCCCGCGGATCATGTTTCTAATCCGAGCGGCCATCTAATTTTTGCAACTGTCGCCACTTTTGGGCTCTCGCGCTGCCAGAACGCCATTCCCAGGCCACATTTGTGAGTGAACTGCGAGGAAGTCTCAAGCGGGAGCCCCCTTCCTATGCGGCCCGCGGATCATGTTCCTAATCCGAGCGGGTCATCCAATTCCATCAACTGTCACCATTTTTGGTCTCTCGCGCTGCCAGAACGCCACTCCCAGGCCACATTTTGAATGCCCGGAGCCAGCTGTATGTCACTTTTTGTTCTTCGTGCTCCCAGAACACCACTCCCGGGCCACATTTTGAATGCCCGGAGCCAACTCTAGGCCTGTTCGTGTTTTTTCGTGTTCCCAGAACACAATTCCCGGGCCACTTTCTGAATGTCCGGAGCCAAAACAGGAGGGCGAGGTCGGGGGCAACGTAGGAAGCGGGGGGAGGGCCCGCGCCAGGGCGGAAAAAAATATACGCAGAAGAGAGACAGCCAGGACGCTTCACCAACCACGAGGACGACGGTGAGGGCTTTTTCCAGATTCGCCCAGAGGATTCTCATGCGGGGTCCTTCCGTCGGAGTATTTTTTGTTGTTGTTGGTTCTGTAATGAGCCACTTGCAGGCATGCACATGTTCCAATCAGGGCAACTTCTGGGCCCTAAGAGCAGTCGGCGGGGCTGTGGTGTTGACGTGAGTGTGCCGGAATACTGGAAGAACTGTCGTGCCCGAGCGCATTCTCAGGCTTTTCCGTAGCCACTTTGGTTCGAGCAGTTTTCGAGCAAGCGCTGTGTGGCAGTTGATCCGCTCTCGCCTGTTGGCGGTGCCTCGTCCATCGAACGGGATGGCTCGCCTGATTTCCGCGCTGATCGTGGTCGCGGTCGCGTCGACTCTCACGTCTTCGTTGTGTGGATTTGTGGGCAGTCCCTCCACGACTCTGCGCGGATCCACACGCGAGGTGTCTGTGGGCCAGAACTTCTTCGATCCTTCAGGCGGTGCTGGAGGCAAGCTCCCCGCTTACAAGATCAAGGATCCCAAGGACGTCGAGGCGACGAAGAAATCCGAGTCCTTTTGGGCCCTTGTCAGCGCTGTGCTGCTGGGCCTCCTCGCCTTCAAGGTCGCAGCGCCGCAGTGAGAGCGTTCAGCTGCGCCACTTTTCACACTCCATTTTGCATGTCTCGGATCTTCAAGGCACCGCAGCCAGAGCGGAGTGAATGCTGCATGCCGCGGAATTTCAAGACGTAGAGACCGATGAAGACTCAACGAGGCGAGCGCGGAAAACTGAGGGCGCAGCCTGCAAATTTGGAGCCCGCCTGGATTGTTGCATTGGCGGCGCGCCGAGGGGCATTGGAGAGGGGGCATGCCTTCCCAGGGTGCCGCCGGGCTTTTCGGAATCCCTCTGGCCTTCTGAGGTGTGGCTCTTGTCAGAGAGGGCCCGGGCCCTGAGCGCTCTGCCGATTGTCGTAGGGCCAACCTTGAGTCGGGCACGCCACCCTACAGGAGGAAGAGTCAGAAATAGTATAAAGATAGTCTGGGGACGATCTCTTGATGATTTTTGAGGCTTTTGGGGTATTTTCGATTCTTCGTCCAAGCTCCGCCTGTAGGAGGACATGCCCGACCTAAGGCCAACGCGGAAATTCCGAGGGATTCGCCGGGCAACTTTGAGGGCAACCCTAGGAACTCAAACGACGTGAATTCTATGCGCTGTAATCTATCGCGAAGGCCTTGCGGCCGGTGCCGCCGACACTGAAGGGGGGGCGACGACGACGACGACGACGACGACCACGACCACGACGACGACACTGAGGTGGGTCAGAGTCCTCAGGGATTCTGTTGGGGGTCTCTTCGAAGCACTCTCGGAGGGCTTTGGGGGGCAGTTTTGGGGCCCCCTTGGGAGCATCTTGGAGGCCTCTTAGGAGCCTCTTGGGAGCCTGTTGGGGCTTCCTGGGGGCCTCTTGGGGGCCTCTTGGGGGCCTCTTGGAGCCTCTTGGGGGCCTCTAGGGGCCTTCTGTGAGCCACTTGGGGCCGAGGGCTCGAAATGTCCGTTTGGTCCCCCTGTCTGGGTACCCTCTTGGAGCCTTCTTGGGGGCCTCTTGGGCTGTCTCGCAGGCGTCTTGGGCCGTCTTCGGGCTCTCTTTGGCCCGTTTCGGGGCCCTCTGGGAGGGGGCGATCGTTGGAGCCTCTTGGGCCGTTGTGGAGCGTCGGGAAGTCGAAAAGGCGAGAACCCCAAAATCTTCAATAATTCAGGGAAATCCAAACATTTTGCCTCTTGGGGCTCTTTGGGGGGTGCTCTTCGAGGTGTCTAGGGGCGTCTTCGAGCCTTTTTGAGCCGTCTGGAGGCCGTAAAGACGTCTTGGATCGATCGTTCAGCGATTCGGGGTCCTCTTGGACCGTCTTAGGGGGCCTCTTGGGCACTCTTGGCTCGTCTTCGGACTTTTTTGGGCTCCGCCCTCTAACAGGGGGGGTGGCATTCTGACCCGGGAAAGCTAGGTTATGACAGCTATGTTGTGCAAGCTATGCGGTGTGAGCTGTGCGGTGCAAGCTATGTGTTGTAAGCTATGTGGTGCAAGCTGTGTAGTGTAAGCTATGTGGTGTGCGCCATCCGCTGCAAACTATGCGGTTCAATCCATGTGGCGAGGAGGAGCGAGGAGGAGGAGGAGGAGGAGGAGGAGGAGGAGGAGGAGGAGGAAGAGGAGGAGGAGGTGTAAGCTGTGCAGTGTCAGCCGTGTGGTGTGAGCTATGCTGTGTGAGCTATGCGGTGTGAGCTATGCGGCGCCCACGAGGCGCCCGCGAGCGGGCACGGGCGCGAACGTGGCGAGGCCTCTGGAGAGCATGGCGTCCACGAGACGTCTGCGAGCGGGCACGGGCGCGAGGATGGTGTCGGTGGGTGGTGGTGGTTGTGGGTGCGTTGAGGGTGAGCGTGGCTGGTGGTGAGGTGGCGGTGAGGTGGCGGTGGGTGCGTTGAGGGTGAGCGTGGCTGGTGGTGAGGTGGCGGTGGTGGCTGTTGGTGGTGGTGGTAGTTCGTGGTGGGTGGTGGGGGTACTGGGTGGTATCGGGCGGCGATGGGAGGTGAGGTTCGTGGTGGTGGTTGTGGTGCTGGTGTTGGTGGTGGGAGGCGGAGGTGGTGGTGGGGATCATGGTGGGTGGTTGGCGATGGTGGTAGGAGGAGGTGGTGGCGATGGTGGGCGGTGGTGGTGGGTGGTGGGTGGTGGTGGCGGTGGTGGGTGGGGTACGGCCAGGTGTGGTGGTGCTGGGGGTGGTGGCGGTTGGTGGTGGTGGTTGGCTGTGGTGGTTGGTGGAGGTGGTTGTGGTGCATGGTCCCACGGCTGGGCCGGGATTGGTGCAGGGATGCGCACGTATCTCGCTTGTCCATTCCGTACGGTTCCTCTCGATAGATTCAAGAGCGACGGGCGGCATTTGGGATTTGCCCTCGATGATGGAGAAGGGTCGGTCGGTAACACTGGGCGCCCTCGGTCCTTTGCGCTGCCCTGGCCGCATTGTGTGCCTGCTTGCGTGACGAGGCGGGGCAAGGATGTGCTTCGAGGGTAGCCCGATCCGCCCATAGTGGCGCTCGTGTCCCAAGAGTGTTGCCGTATGTAACGCGACGCGGCGTGCGTTGACATGCGTGTCGTTGGGATGTCGCGTGTGCTGTGGTTGTGCTTGTTGTTTGCAGCGCATGCGTGACATGGCTAGCTGTCCTTGCAGAGGGCTGGTCTTGCCTACCCTGCTGTGAGAGCCTGCTTGTGCTGCAGAATGGTCTCGCACATTATGCGGCTATGTTTGCAGCCCATGTGTCGCTTGGCCAGTGGTTCTTCCGCTTTGCACTCCCCCCTGCTGCCGCAGCACAGAAACCTCCCCCCCCCATCCAGGGGGGTGGTCCAGTTCCACCCCCCCCCTGAACGACCACAAAACGGTCGCTTTCTGACATTGTGGTCGTCCGTGTCGTGCCTCATACAGCAGCACCACCTGCAGTGCCGGTCTGGGCACGCGAGGGAAAGCCGATGTGGAGCCGTCCAGGCGAGGCCAAAGGCAGGCTGGGCTGGGGCTGGCCTGCGGCCACGGGGCCCTCCTCGCGCCCCGGCGCGCAGGCGGCTGCCACAGGGCAAGGAGGGGAGCTGGGGGAACAAACGACACATACAAGAACATAACTGCTCTGCGGCCAGGTGCCTGCAATACCGTAGCACCACCCAGAGTGCAGCGGGTTGAGTCCTATCTGCGCTGCTCGCCTTTTTTTTGGGGGGGGGGGCACCCGCCAAAACTCTGGCGCTGCACAAGGTGGGGGGGTGGCTGGCCGTCGCGCTCCGCGGCAGGTCGCCGTGGCCCAGCGCCCTCCGCTGCCGCGTTGCTCCTCCCGGGTCCCCTTTGGCTCCTCCACCCCCCCATGTTCGGCGGCGAGCCCGAGGGGGAGGGATGGGAGGGAGGGACGGAGGGAGGGAGGGAGGGAGGAGAGAGGGAGGGAGGGAGGGGGGGAGGAGGGGGGGAGGAAGGGGGGGGAGGGAGGGAGGGAGGGAAGTGAGACATTGCCCTTCCAAGAGACAGGCACACTTTTGAGCTCATGGTTTCCCGGCCCCGCCAGGCCACGGGCTCTCGGGACGCAGAGGCGCCCGCGGCGCGTGTTCTGTGGGAACCAAGCCGGGCAAGCCATCGGGCAATGGATTGCTGGAAACGAATCGGCGAGGAGCCTGGGGGGTAAGTCAGAAGGGGCGGGACTTTTCAGAAGGCCCGTAAGTCCCCGGGCTTCTGGGATTTTTTCTAAGCCGTCCCAAGAGAAAGAAACAACCCGATCAGCAGGCGCCGGGGCTTCTGAGAAGTTCCGCGGCTTCTCCTTCTGACTTTCCCCCTCTGGTCGCCGCCGACGTGTGCTCTCGCAGCGCAGCTTTTCGGGCTCGTCGACGGCGCCCAGCGCCTTCCATTCGCACCCCCGTGCGCGGTTGCACCATTGTACAGTGTGTGCGTCGTCCCTCACCAAAAATCAGCGGGCGTCCTGGGGTCTCAGGGTTGGGTTTCTTGTGGGATGTTTCTTGTGGACGGGCCTCCACTGTACCCTACCTCCCCCGCGATCTCGAAGGGGGAAGGCGGGGTTCGCTTCCCCTGGGAGGCCCCGAACGAAGCGCGCCGGCGTCATCCCAACAGCCTAATACAATGTGTGCGTCGCCCCTCCAGGGGCGACGCGCGCATCGAGAAATCTTGTAGTATGTCCGTCGTGGCGGGCGCTTTCTGGCCACACCGCTCGGGAAACGACATACTACAAGATGGGTGTACCATGTGTTCGGGTCGCACGCGCGCCTCCAAGGAGGACGTACAGTGTTAGTATGTCGCTGTTCGTCCCAGCCAGTGGCGCGGTCTGGGGCGGGGGGGGGTGCTCGGCGAGCTCCTGGGTGCGTCGTCTTCCAGCCCGCGCGGGGGCGCGGGGCTGTGCGGTTTGGGGCCCGCGCCCTGGGGCTCTGGCGCCGGCCGCCCGGGGCACCTGCCAGCGCCGCCGGGGGCTCTCTGCGCCAGAGGCGGCCTGGCGAGAGCGTTTCTGTGCCCGAGGGCGGGGCTGCTCGTCGCCTGCTTGCCGTGCTTGCTTTTGCCTGCGCCCCCCCCCGCCGCGCCTCGAGCGCCTCTTGCTGCTTTTGCTTTTCCTGCTGCTCCCTCCTGGGGTGACCTGCCCACTCGCTGTTCGTCGTCCGCTGTCCGACCCGCCCGCTCGTTCTCACGTTTGGCAGCCCGCGCGCCTCTGGAGGCAACTGTGCTGCTGCGCAGGCGTGGGGCAGTGTGTTCTGCGACGGCCCCGTGCCCACGTACCTTGATATCTCATCGCTTGTCACGGCCACGGGGCAAAGCTCGTGCAACTTTTGGTCTTGGATGGCGGCGTCTTGGGCCGCGCGTGTTTTCGTAGGCAGTCGTGCGCCACGGTCGTGACGCGGTCGCGCCTGTGCTGTGGCGGCTGGGGCTCTTCGCGGGGCGGTGGGGATTTTGTGCTCCGCTGACGTGCGTCAGAGTTGGACAGCGGAGTTTTGTTTTTGTTTTTGTTATCTGTTTTGTTTTTGTGGTGGGGGGGGCCGCAGTGCGGTAGTTGTTTTTCGTCGTCGTGCCCCCGCTTCTTGACGTCCAGTTGCTGCGCGATGCTCGGTGTCCGCCTTCTGGTGGTGCAGCATGGCGCGCGGGAAGGCGGCGCTGATAATGACAGCGCCGTGCTGCACCAGATGTGCTTGCTCAGTTGTGTTTGCCAGCGCGGGAGACTTCGGCGGGCCGTCTTCCTGACGGTACAGCTAACCCGCAGGGTAAGGATGAACACCTTTCCCTGGTCACTCCTGCCTCGTCCCCCTTTCGGTTCATCCTTGGCCGCTTTCGCTAGCTGCGCCCCGCCCGCAAAGCAGTTCTACCGCCACAACAGGACCACAACCACGACCGCGACCAGCTTTCCGGAACCCTTGCCTCCTCTTCGCGCGCCCCGCGTAGTACACGGGTTGACTGTAACTGCCGAGTTCTTGCCCGACGTGTCGCGGCCTGCGCGGGCACCCCGGCACACCCATCCCCAATCCGGAGTGGGAGAGCCGAGGGCCCTGGTGCGCTTGGCGCGCGGCGGGCCCGACGCTCTTGCGGCGTAGATGGTGACTTCGTGGTCGTTTGTGTCGTGCCCCCTACAGTAGCACCACCTGCAGTGCGGGTTCCTGGGGGCACGGGCGAGGGAGCAGGATTGTCCCGCGCGGCGCCCAGGGCGGCCTGGGCTGGGGCGGGCCTGCGGCCAGGGACTATTCGCGACCCCGCGCGCGGTCCGCCATTTCCTTTGGTCTCTTCGAGGTTGCGCTGTTCAGGGGCTGGACCAGGCGCGAAGCGTCCAACAGCTGGACAGAAACCCCAAAAAAAAAGCATAAACAACTGGCGCTCTGCAGTTCCATTGCTTGCCCGACGTCGCAAGCAGAAGGCTGCTGTTGCTGCTGCTTGTGCTGCTGCTTCCGCGGGGGTTTGCTGGTCCGCGCCGTCGCCATCCGTGTCTCCCCTCCCTGTCCAGCCAAGTCTGTCAGGTTGGCTGTGTCCTGTGGCGCGCCCAGGCGCCAAGCGCAGATCCGATGTTTTTGCGCAAGCAGCGCAGAGGGCGTAGTCGTTACGACCAGTGGGGGCCAGGGCAGGACCCGACAAGGGTGGCGGTTTTTGTTTTTGTTGTTGTTTTTGTTTTTGTTTTTGTTGTTCTTTGCTTGCTTGCTTGCTTGCTTGCCTTTTTTTTTGTTTTGTTTTTGTTTTTGTTTTTTGTTGTTGTGTGTGTGCGTGTGTGTGTGTGTGTGTGTGTGTGTGTGTGTGTGTGTGTGTGTGTTTGTGTTTGTGTTTGTGTTTGTGTTTGTGTTCGTGTTTGTGTTTGTGTTTGTGTTTGTGTTTGTGTTTGTGTTTGTGTTTGTGTTTGTGTTTGTGTTTGTGTTTGTGTCTGTGTTTGTGTTTTTGTTTGGTTTGTGTTTGTTTGTTTGTTTGTTTGTTTGTTTGTTTGTTTGTTTGCTTGCTTGCTTGCTTGCTTGCTTGCTTGCTTGCTTGTTTGTTTGTTTGTTTGTTTGGTTGTGTGTTTGTTTGTTTGTTTGTTTGGTTGTGTGTTTGTTTGTTTGTTTTTGTTTTTGTTTTTGCCCTCCCCCTCCCCCCACTCTTCTCCCACAACAAACCCGGCGACAGCCTATGCATAGCCTATGATAGGTCACCTGTGGGTCTGTGTACACCTGGCGCAGACGCCTGTCAGAGGCCTCTGCGCAGCCTGTGCGCGGGCTTGTCATAGGCCTAGGCATAGGCTGTGCACAGGCCTGTGACAGGCCTATGCGGTAGGGCAGTGCACAGCCAGTCGTTAGGCCTTGGACAGTTCTATACACAGGCTATCGACAGGCCTGTGATAGGCTTGTGCACAGCCCATCGACGGGTCAGTCGACAGGTCTGTGACAGGTCTATGCACAGCCTGTGCACACACCTGTAGATAGGCCTGTGCACGGCCTGTGCACAGGCCTGGCACAGGCCTGTCGAGAGGCCTGTGGATAGGCCGTCTCGGGGCCTGTGCGCTCCAGGCCCGAGGGCTGTGTACAGCCTGTGTATAGGCCTACATAGGCTGCGCACAGGCCTGTTGCGGGCCTTCCTGGGGTGCCCAGCGCACCGCGACAGGCCTGTGCAGAGGGCGTGCGCAGGCCTACCACATGCCTACCGACAGGCTGTGCGCAGGCCTGTGGCGGGCATCGGGGGTGCCCAGTGCCCCGCGACAGGCCCAAGCAGAGGGTGTGCGCAGGCCTACCACAGGCCCATCGACAGGCTGTGCACAGCCCTGCGGCGAGCCGCTGGGGGGTCCGGCGCCTCGCGACAGGTCTGTGCACAGCCTGTCACAGGCCTGTCAACAGGCTCTGCCTAGGCTTGTCGCGGGCCTCTGGCGAACCTGGCGCCCCGCGACAGGCCTAGGCATAGCCTGTGCACAGGCCCACCACAAGCTTATCGACAGGCTGCGCACAGGCTTATCGCGGGCCTCTCAGAGGCCCGGCGCCTCGCGACACGTCTAGGCAGAGTTTATGCACAGGCCGACCACAGGCCTGTCGACAGGCTGCGCAGGCCTGTGGCGGGCCTCTGAGGGTGCCCGGCGCCCCGCGACAGGTCTTGTACATAGCCTGTGCAAAGGCCTGCGCTAGGCCTGTGCGCCGGCTATGCACAGGCCTGTGGCGGGCCTTTGAGGGGGCTTGGGCGCCACGATAGGTTTGTGCACAGCCTGTCGATAGGCCTGTGGTAGGCTTGCCGACAGGCTGTACAGGCCTGTGGCGGGACAGGCCTTTGCACGCTCTAGGCACAGGTCTACCACAGGCCTATGGACAGGCTGTGCACAGGCCTGTGGCGGGCTTCTGAGGGGGCTCGTGCCCCGCGACAGGCTTGTGCATAGCCTTTGCGCAGGCCTGCCGCAGGCCTGTGCGCAGGCTGTGCACAGGCTTGTGGCGGCCCTCTGGGAGAGAGCCCGGCGCACAGCGACAGGCCTGTGCAGAGCCTGCGCGCAGGCCTACCAAATGCCTAGCAACAGGCTGTGCACAGGCCTGTGGCGGGCCTTCGAAAGAGCAGGGCCCTCTCGAAAGGTCTGTGCATAGCCTGTCGACAGGCTTGTGCTAGGCCTGTCGACAGGGTGTGCGCAGGCCTGCGGCGTCCTCTGAGGGGGTCCGCGCACCGCGATCGGCCTAGGCATAGCTTGTACACAGGCCTACCACAGGCTCGTCCACAGGCTGTGCACAGGCCTGTACACAGCCTCTCGACACGCTGTGCGCAGGCCTGTCGCGGGCCTCTGAGGGGGCCGGGCCGTGCGACAGGTGTGTGCGCAGGCTGTGCACAGGCCTGCCGCATGCCTGTCGACAGGCTGTGCACAAGCCTGTGGCGGGCTTCTTGAGAGGGCTCGGCGCACCCCGACAGGCCTGTGCATAGCATGTGTACAGGCCCACCACAGGCTTATCGACAGGCTGTGCACAGGCTTGTGGCGGGCCTCCGAGAGAGCAAGGGCTCCGCGACAGGCGTGTGTTTAGCTTGTCGAGATGCCTGTGCGAGGCCTGTCGATAGGCTGTGCACACGCGACAGGCCTGTGCATAGACTGTGCACAGGTCTACCTCTCGACAGGCTGTGCAAAGGCCTGCCGCAGGCCTGTCGACAGGCTGTGCACAGGCCTGTGGTGGGCCTCTGAGGGGGCCCGCGCACCGAGACAGGCCTGTGCACAGCCTGTGCGCAGGCCTACCACAGGCGTGTCGACAGCATGTGGCTCCGTGGGCGCTCTTGGAACGGTTCTGGGGCTTTTGGCGCCAGGGGGCTTGCGCTGTCAAAAAGTATGTTTTGACAGTGCGTGCCTCTGTCTGGTCCGGGCTCTCTTGGAGCTTTCTCGGGACGACCGGAAGGCTCCCTATGCGCACTCTTGGGACCCTCTTGGGCTCGAGGGGTCTTCTAAAAACTCTCCTGAGGCTATCTCCTGGGCTCCTGCGCGCACTGAGAGCGTTCCTGGAGCTCCTGGCACCAAGTGCTTGGGCTTTCAGAACGTTTGTTTTGACATCGCGAGCCTCCGCCTTCGCTGGGCGTTTTGGAGCCCTCTCGGGGAGCCCTTAAAACTCTCCTATCCACTCTTTTCGAGCCCTCTTGGGCCTGAGCGAGGGGCCCTTTCGGGACGCTCTTGAAGCTCCTGGCGCCAGGGGGCTCGCGCTGTCAAAACGTCGGTTTTGACAGCGCGAGCCTCTGCTCTTTCGGAGCGCTCTCGGAGCCCTCTCGGGACGACCTGGTGCCTCCCTTGGCGCCCTCTTGGACTCTCCGGGAGCGCTCTCGGATCGCTCCTGGCTCCTGGCGCTAGGAGCTCGCTCTGTGAAAACGTTTGCTTTGACAGAACGAGTCTCTGTCTTCTCGAGCACTCCTGGAGCCCTCTGGGGTGTATTTGCAGCTCTCCTATGTGTGGCAGGCTTGTCGACAGGCCGTGCTGGGCTCCTTAGAGGCCCTGCGCGCCGCGACTGGTCCTCGCGTAGCCTGTGCTCCAGCCCACAGGCCTGTCGCCAGGCCGCGCAGAGGTCGGTGGCAGGCCTCTGAGAGTCTCCTGTGGCGTTTTTATCCCGGGACCTTCTCGGGGATATTTTGGATGTTGCTGGACCCTTTTGGGATTTCCCGTGGTGCCTCTCAGGGCTCCCTGGGCCTCCTTTGGACCTCTCTTGGTGCGCTGTTGGTGCCCTCGTGGGGCTCTTTGTGGGAGTCTGGGAGACCTCTTGGGGCCATCTTGGCGACGATCGATCAAAACAGAGACGAGTACTTTCTCCGTATCCTTGTCAGGGCTCGCAAAGTTGCCTCTTGAGGCCATCTTGGGCCGCTCTTGGGTGCTTTTGGGCTCCTCCTGGGCCTCTCCTGGGCTCGTCTTGGGACTCTCTTGGGCCATTTTGGGCCCATTTGGAGGCCTCAAGAGCACACCCGAAGCGGAAAGGCCAGAAGGCAAAAAACATTGATTTCCTTCAGTTTTGGAAGGGTTTTGGCTTCTCGGGGGCGTCCTTGGGACCCCGCGGCTACGTGGAGCTGTCTGGGGGCGGTCTTAGAGCGTCTTGTACGCATGTTGGGTGCCATCTCGAGTCATTGAGTCATCCAGGTGCTCCTGGGCTTCCCAGGCAAGCTCCGCAACGGCCCGAGAGGGCCCAGGAATGCTCCAAGAGAGCGTCAAAAAGGAGCCAAGGGCGCATGTCGTGCGCATGTCGTCGTCGCCCTGGGCACCCAGGGCCACGACATGCGCACGACATGCGCGTTAAGGGCCCTCTCGGTGCCCTCTGGGAGCGCTCCTTGGCCTCCCAGGCGGGCTCCGCAAGGCTCAGAGGCTCCAGGAGGGCTCCAAGAGAGGCCCCAGAAGGACCCAAGAGCGCATGTCGTGCGCATGTCGTCGTCGCCCTGGGCCTCCAGGGCCACGACATGCGCACGACATGCGCGTTAAGGGCTCACTCGGAGTCCTCTGGGAGCGCTTCTGGGCCTTCCAGGCGGGCCTCGCTACCCCCTAGGCCTACCCTAGGCATACCCCCTAGGCTTACCCCCTAGGCTTACCCCCTAGGCTTACCCCTAGGCCAACCCTAGGCTTATCCCTAAGCCTACACCCTAGGCCTACCCTAGGAACACCCCTAGGCCTACCTCCTGGGCTTATCCTAGGCCTCCCTCTAGGCCTACCTCCTAGGCTTACCCTAGGCCTACCCCCTAGGTCTACGCCCTCGGCCCACCCTCGGCCTAGGGGGTAGACCTCGGGGATGTCTCGCCCGCCCGACCCGGCCCGCTCGAAAGGGTCCGCCCGACCGGACCCGACCCGCCCGTTAGGGTCCGCCCGCCCGACCCGACCCGACCCGCCCGTTAGGGTTCTCGCGTGTCAAGTGTACACGCACCATACTTTAATGTCTTGCCCGCTTGACCCGACCCGCCCGTTAGGGTTGCGGTCCGTCCGACCCGAGCCGACCCGCCCGTTAGGGTCTGCCCGCCCGACCCGACCCGACCCGCTCGTTAGGGTTCACGCGTGTCAAGTGTAAACGCACAATACTTTAATGTCCCGCCCGCCCGACCCGACCCGCCCGTTAGGGTCCGCCCGACCCGACCCGACCCGCCCGTTAGGGTCCGATCACCCGACCCGACCCGCCCGTTAGGGTTACGGTGGTGTCACGCACCATCGGTTAGGGGCCCGCCCGACTCCCGACCCGCCCGAGGGTCCGCCCGACCCGCCCGCCCGTTAGGGTTCACGCGTGTCAAGTGCACACGCACCATACTTTAATGTCCCGCCCGCCCGACCCGACCCGCCCGTTAGGGTCCGCCCGACCCGACCCGACCCGCCCGTTAGGGTCCGCCCGCCCGACCCGACCCGACCCGCCCGTTAGGGTTCACGCGTGTCAAGTGTACACGCACCATACTTTAAGTGTCCCGCCCCGCCCGACCCGACCCGTTAGGCCCGTTCACTTGCGTGTCAAGTGTACACGCGCCAGCCCTCCCGACCCGACCCGCCCGTTAGGGCTCGCCCGACCCGACCCGACCCGCCCGTTAGAGTCCGCCCGCCCGACCCGACCCGACCCGCCCGTGAGGGTTCACGCGTGTCAAGTGTGCAGCACCATACTTTAGTGTGTCACCCGCCCGACCCGACCCGCCCGTTAGGGTCCACCCGACCCGACCCGACCCGCCCGTTAGGGACCCGACCCGACCCGACCCGACCCGCCCGTTAGGGTCCGCCCGACCCGACCCGACCCGCCCGTTAGGGTCCGCCCGCCCGACCCGACCCGACCCGCCCGTGAGGGTTCACGCGTGTCAAGTGTACACGCACCATACTTTAATGTCCCGCCCGCCCGACCCGACCCGCCCGTTAGGGTCCGCCCGGCCCGACCCGACCCGCCCGTTAGGGTCCGCCCGACCCGACCCGACCCGCCCGTTAGGGCCGCCGGTTCGCCCGCCCGACCCGACCCGCCCGTTTTGGTTTCACGCGCGTCAAGTGTACACGCACCATACTTTCATGTCCCGCCCGCCCGACCCGACCCGCCCGTTAGGGTCCACTCGACCCGACCCGCCCGTTAGGGTCCGCCCGCTCGACCCGACCCGACCCGCCCGAAAGGGTTCACGCGTGCTGGTGCGAACACGCTCCGCACTTTAATGCGTGCCCGACCCGACCCGACTCTTTTCTGGTCCGTCTGCTCGATCCGGCGGGCGGGCAGGCCTATAGGAGTAGGCCTAGGGGGTAGGCTTAAGGGGGTGGGTAGGCTTAGGGTAGGCCTAGGGGGTAGGTCTAGGGGTGGGCCTAGGGTAGGCCTAGGGGGCAGGCTTAGGGGTAGGTCTGGGGTACGCTAGGGGGTAGGCCTAGGCTAGGCCTAGGCTAGGCCTAGGGGGTAGGCCCAGGTGTAGGCCTAGGGGGTAGGCTTAGAGGGTAGGCCTAGGGTAGGCCTAGGGGGTAGGCTTAGGGGTAGGCCTAGGGTAGGCCTAGGGGGTAGGCTTAGGAGTAAGCTTATGGTAGGCCTAGGGGGTAGGCCTAGGGGTACGCTTAGGGTAGGGCTAGGGGGTAGGGCTAGGGGGTAGGCCTAGGGTAGGGCTAGGGGGAAGGCCTAGGGGGTAGGCCTAGGGGTAAGCCTAGGGTAGGCCTAGAGGGTAGGCCTAGGGTTAGGCCTAGGATCGGCCTAGGGGGTAGGCTTGGGGTAAGCCTAGGCCTAGGGGTGGCCTAGGGTAGGGCGGGGGGGTTGGGTAGGCCTAAGAGGAAGGCCTAACAGGGGCCTAGGGCAGGCCTAGGGGGTAGGCCTAGGGATAGGCCTAGGGGGTAGGGCTAGGGGCAGGCCTAAGGTAGGCCTACCCTCCGGGCTCTATATGCTTAGGTCTAAGGTCATTGGGTAAGGCCTAGCCTAGGTCCACCCTGGGACCTTGGGTAGGGCCTACCCTAGGCCACCCTAGGCCCTTGGGCTCGGGGGCTCCAGAGCCCGACGTCCACCGGGGCTCCAGACCCCGTCTCCAAACGTTGGCTTTGACAGCGCGGGCCTCTGCCCTCTCTGGGCCCTCTTCGAGCCCTCTGAGGGGGTATCTGCAGCCCCCTATGCTACCTCTTGGAACCCGCTTGGGACTGTGGGGGCCCCTCTTGGAGCTCTCCTGGTGATCTCTCGGAGCGCTCTTGAAGCTTCTGGCACGAGATCTCGCGCTTTCAAAACGTCGGTGTTGACAGCGCGAGCCTCTGCTCTCTCGGGGCTCTCCTGGGGCTCTGTCGGGACGACCTGAAGCTCCCCCCTGGCGCCGATCTCGAGCTCTCGTGGGACTTGGGGGAGTCCCTCCTGGAACTCTCCTGGGGCGCTGGGCCCGACAGGCCTATGCACAGGCTATGCATAGGCCTGTCGCGGGGTTTGGGTTCGGACCTGTGCATAGGGTACGCATAGGCCTACGCCGCATCCCCCACAGGCCTATGCACAGGCTGTGCACAGCCCTATCGCAGACCTACTACAGGGCTAATGCAGGCCTGGGCACAGGCATGTGGTGAGGCTGTACGCACCCTACCGATAGCCCTACCACAGGCCTGTCGACAGGCTATGCATAGCCCTGTCGTAGGCCTGCCAACAGCCTGTCCGCAGGCCTATCATAGGCCTGTGGATGGGCTATGCGTAGGCCTGTCGCAGTGTGTCTAGATGTGCTCGCGCGCGCGGCTCGGGCATAGACCTGTGCACACCCGATGCATAGGTCTCTGCATAGGCCTATGGTAAGCTGTGCACAGCCTGTCGTCAGGTCTGTGATAGGCCTGTGCACAGCCTGTCGACAGGCCTACGACAGGGCTTCGCATAGCCTGTCGACAGGCCTGTCGTTGGCCCATCGATAGGCTCTGTCAGGGCCTCTGCGCCTCTGGCGGCTCCCTTCCCCTCCTCCCCCCCTTCTTTGCCCAAGGCAGCCGCGTCCCCCCCGCAGCCCGTCCGAGCCCCCCCCGTGCGCCCACCGTGCGTGTGGGGCAGGGGCACGCCCCGAAGGGGCGGGAGGTTTTCGGACGAAGCCAGTCGTCTTCTCTGTTGTGGGGGTCCCTAGCGAATCATGGATGTTGCGAGAGACCTACCTCCCCCAGAAAACAATCGGCAGACAAACAAAAGCCAGACAAAGAAATACAACAACAGGCTCCACGCTGTGCGGCGCGCGTGGCGCCTGTGTCGCGCCTTGGTGCAGGTCGTAGTGTGTTGGGGGGCTCGTCCGCGTGTGCGGTTCTGAAGTGCGTTTTTTTTGGGTGGGGGTGTGGGGGGGGGCGCATCGCTCGACGACTTGCTCGTTCCCTTATAGTTCCCTTGTGTGTCGACCTCGTTGGCGAAAAGCAGTGCGTGCGCTGGGGCAGATCTGGCAGGTTGCTGGGGGCAGGCGCCGCTCGCGCCGCAGGCGCAGACACGTTCTGCTGGCGGCGTCTGCGTTTGGCTGTCCCCTGAATGTGTCCCCCCCCCGTGCATCTCGGTCTCCTTGTCACCGTCCGGCGCGGGATCTAGTTTTTTTGTTTCCCGCCGCTTTGCCCTCATCCTGCGCGTGCTGCGTCTGGGCGCGCCCTCCTGTCCCTCCCCTCTGGGGTTCCCTGGCGGGGGCGCCCAGTCGTTCTCTGCATGTGTGCGAGGGTCTCCAGGTGTACCTGGGGTTTGGTGTTTTGCCTGTCTGCGTGGGCCTCCTTTGCGTCGTGGGCAGGGGTTGTTGACGGCAGGTCTTCCTTTGTGGCCTGGGCGTGCGACAGGTCGTGATCTTTGAGCCTCCACAGTACTGGCGGCGAGAGTTTTTTTCCCCAAAGTGCGGCCGTCTTCTAGCGAGGGTTGTGTGGCAGCGGGTCCTGGCAGTGCGCTCCTGGCGGCAGGGCCCAGCGCGGCCGCGGCAAGGGGCTCGGGAAACCACGGTTGTGGACCGTGTGCGTGCTTGTTGATCCGATCCTTGGGTGAGCTAGGGCAGTGGAGGTTCCGCGCGTCGACGGCTGAACGCAGTTGGGCCTCTGGCCGCCCAAGGTGGGGACTTCCGGGGCGCTTCTGCCAGTGGTGCGGGGGGAGGGGCCTCCAAAGTAGACGAGCAGCTTGATCCTGTGCCCCGTGCCAAGTGCTGCTGCGCCACGTCGTGCTGGAGGAGAGCGTGGTGCGCTAGGGCGGGCCGACGCCTTCAAACAACAAAAAGTGAACGAGTGGCGCTGTCGATCCTACTGGAGATATGGTGCTGCCGTGAACGTTTGCCGTTCTGCTGGTGGGGCTGCCGTGTCTAACGCAACTTGCGCCGACCAACGGTCAGACGCCGCGATGCGCGCGCTGGGTCCGAGGGCGCTCGCCGCACCCTGGCGCTCTCCAGGGCAGTCCTGGCCGAGGCAGGGCGCGATGCTCCTGTCTAGGGTCGGGTATTCGCCGCCCTGCGCTGGATATCCCTGAACAGTGGACCACCTGGAGCGGGGTTGTTTCTGCTCAGCGACATGTGGGAGGCGAAGGTGGGGTCAAATGCCATCAGCTCCAGCTCCAGCGTGAGCGCGAAAGGCCAGCAGTGGCACGGGCGCCTCCTGCCCTCCCCCCCCACCATCCCCCCTCCTTTCCTACTATCGCCAAGTCATCGTGCAATTTTTTCTGGGGTGGTCTGGCGGGGCCAGGCCGGTCCGCCCTGCAGACCACAGGGTCGATTTTTGACATGTCCGGGCCGAGCCTGCGAGAACTTTCATTGTTTTTTTTGTTCTTTCCCCCCCCCCTAGGGCCGTCTCACCGGGTGGACCCCCCCCGCTCTGTGTGGATCCGCTCAAACGTGCACCCCGACCAGCCCGCGTCATCAGGACGGCCCCCCCTCAAATGGAACTCTCTTCTCATGCTCTCCCCCCCTCTCACCCCCTTTCCGAGGGGTCGCGCGACGTCTGCTTGTCAGCACGAGTGTCTTGGTTTTCGTACAATGTGCGTTCTTGCCACCGCTCCCCCTTGGGCCTGTGCCGCGGGTGTTGGGTGTGGGTGGGTGGTGGGGGCCGTGCCGTGGCTGTGCCGTGTCGGTGCTGTGCCCTGGCTGTGCCTTGCCTGGGGGTTCCCCTAGTGTGCCGTGTCGCTGAGGATTTTGCACAGTTGTTAAATGTCTGCTTCAGACGCCGGCCGTCTGTCGGGCAGCCCACGGCTGACCCGAGAGGGGGGCGGGTGTCGTCGTTCCCCTCCCCCGATCGAGCGAGGGGTCACGCGAGGTCTGCTTGTCAGCGCGTGTGTCTTGGAATCCGTGCGCTGTGCGTTCGTTCCTGCCGCCGCTCCCCCCTGGGCCCGTGCCGCGGGAGGCGTGTGTGTGTGTGTGTGTGTGTGTGTGTGTGTGTGTGTGTGTGTGTGTGTGTGTGTGTGTGTGTGTGTGTGTGTGTGTGTGTGTGTGTGTGTGTGTGTGTGTGTGTGTGTGTGTTTGTGTGTGTGTGTGTGCGTGTGTGTGTGTTTGTGTGTGTGCGTATGTGGTGGGTGGGGCTTTGCCATGGCTGTGCCGTGTCGGTGCTGTGCCGTGGATTTTGGTGCTGCCGGTGTGGTGCCGTGGCGTGCCGTGCTGTTCTTTTGTGTGTGCTGCTCATCGTCGTGGCGCCGCCGTAGCCGCGCGAGGCCCAGGTCCCCCCTCGAAGGGAAGCTTCCTCCTGGACTCTCCGCCTCAAAGCCCCGGGCGGATCGGGCTCGCCTGGGCTTGCTGGTCTTGAGCCCTCAGGCCACCTCTGACAAACCTCCTCCTCCTCCTCAAGCCGCCTCGAAACTCCTCCTCCTCCTCGCCTCTTTATCTCCTGATGATGACGAGGAGGGCGGACGCTCCTTTTTGGCACCAAGGCGCCTGCGGTCAGGTCCGCAGGCACGAGCTCTGCGGCTGGCGTCCCTCGCCGCCGCTGGACCCCCCGCGAGAAGCCTCGCGGGGAGCGAAGACCGCGCCGACCGCTGTGCGGCAAGCGCGTGCGAGCCCCCTGATGGGGCCCGCCGAGCAAACTCGGCTGGGGCCCCACTCCTCTGGCGTGGGTGGGTGGGGCCCCAAAAATATTCACGGCTCCGCAGGAGCCTTGAGCAAACGGCGGCGGAGGAGGGCAGCAGGAGAGGAGGCTGCGAGGCGGGAGGAAACCCAATGTTCTCACGAACGATCACGTTTCCTCCTGGACTCTCCGCCTCAAAGCCCCGGGCGGATCGGGCTCGCCTGGGCTTGCTGGCCCTGAGCCCTCAGGCCGCCTCTGACAAACTTCCTCCTCCTCCTCAAGCCGCCTCGAAACTCCTCCTCCTCCTCCTCGCCTCTTTATCTCCTGATGATGACGAGGAGGACGGACGCTCCTTTTTGGCACCAAGGCGCCTGCGGTCAGGTCCGCAGGCACGAGCTCTGCGACTGGCGTCCCTCGCCGCCGCTGGACCCCCCGCGAGAAGCCTCGCGGGGGGCGAAGACCGCGCCGACCGCTGTGCGGCAAGCGCGTGCGAGCCTCCTGATGGGGCCCGCCGAGCAAACTCGGCTGGGGCCCCACTCCTCTGGCGTGGGTGGACGGGGCCCCAAAAATATTCACGGCTCCGCAGGAGCCTTGAGCGAACGGCGGCGGAGGAGGGCAGCAGGAGAGGAGGCTGCGAGGCAGGAGGAAATCCACTGTTCTCACCGACGATCACGTTTCCTCCTGGACTCTCCTCCGCCTCAAAGCCCCGGGCGGATCGGGCTCGCCTGGGCTTGCTGGCCCTGGGCCCTCAGGCCGCCTCTGACAAACCTCCTCCTCCTCCTCAAGCCGCCTCGAAACTCCTCCTCCTCCTCCTCCTCCTCGCCTTTTTATTTCCTGATGATGACGAGGAGGACGGACGCTCCTTTTTGGCACCAAGGCGCCTGCGGTCAGGTCCGCAGGCACGAGCTCTGCGGCTGGCGTCCCTCGCCGCCGCTGGGCCCCCCTCGTGCTCTCCTAGCGGCCCGTCGCCGCCCCATCTGGTGCATCCTGCGCCAGATCACTTCTTGGCGCGCCGCGGGGCCCACCTCGAGGGCCCCCGCGCGCACTGGCGGGGGGGCCTGGCCCCGCGCAGCCCAGCACTCCTGGCTATGCCTAGCGCCGCACTGCCGGCTTCGAAACTCTCTTGCGCTCTCAGCACAGGCCTGATCGGCCCCTGCTGCCCGCGCGCTCTGAGCCTCCGGCCAACGCGACTGCGCAACCTCTCAAACCATCGTGATGTCGGTGGCCGCCATACTGCTGGCAAACCCCTCTGCCATGCCGCGCGCCTCCCACAGGTGCCCCTGGAAAGCGTCGCTGTTCCACCTGCCCCAGCGCTGCGCCAACGCGGTGTCCTTGAATGCCGCGTGCAGCGCCGACGCTCCTCCGATCCTCAGGCTGTGCGAGCCCAGGTCGTTCGGGTCCATGCCCTCCGCCACCGCCGACTGCATCACCACTCGCTGGACGCCAGCACGTGTCACCAGGCGCGTGTCGTCGAAAGCGAACAAGTGGTCGTACATCCGCGCGCCCGAGAACCTCTCGTTGGCCCAACCAGCATAGATCTCGAGCGCCTCCACCACGCAGATGTGCTCGGCTCGATTTGAATTCTCCGTGGCCACAATGCGAAAGTGGTTGCGCTACTCACCTCTGTTGTACTGATTGGTCTTGCTGGCCCGGATCTTGATGACGACCTCGTTCGCCTCGCCCCACGCGCGAGTCGGCTCGCCGCTTGCCTTCGGGGTGACGTCAGCTCCCCGAAGGCCCTTGTTGCCCATGTAGCCGTTCTGATCGTTCGAGACATACTCGCTGGCCCTCAGGAGGAAGAAGTAGCCCGTGGCCACCGCGGCCCACAGAGCTGCGCCCTCTCTCGACCTCTCTGGCTGCAGCTTCCGCCTAATCCACCTCATCATGCGGGGAGTGGCCGGCTTCTTGCGCTTGGTGCCGCCATCCCTCCTTCTGAGCCCGTCGATCGCCATCCAGAGCCTGCCAGCGCCTTCCGTGATGTCGCCCATGCCGAGCGCGAGGTGCTGGGCTCGGACCGAGCTCAGGTACTGCTTGATGGTGCCCGCCTTCTTGCAGCCTCGGCGCGCCAAGTGGATGACGAGCTCCAGCAACAGCTCCTCCTCATTCCTCCTACTCTCTGGCGTGATCTCGCGAAGCGGGCTGATTCCCCTCGTGCGGCAGAAGAGAGTCCACCACCTCCAGCCAATGCTGTACGACTTGATCGTGGAACTAGCCAGCTTGTCGAGAATGAGCTCGAGTTTGGCCTTCTCCCAGTCCTCGCGCGTCTTGAGGTCCGTCAGAGTGAGGTCCTCCGGGCGGGCGCTCGCTCTAACAGCTTCTGGTCCAAGGAGGTTGGGCGGCTTGTTCTCGTACGGGCCGCGGACCCTTTTGCTGCCTTTCTTGTTCTTATGCGAGGTGGCACCCGCTCTGCGGTCGTGCTCTTCGCCTGCACCCATGGCTGCCATGGCCCAGTCGAGCCGCCCTCCTCTCTGCTCGGGGTAGCTCCACCTCCTCACCAGCGCCTCAAGCTCTTCCTCAGCTTGCGCCCGCTCGAGGCACCCGCTCCTGCGGTCGTCTCCTCCACTGCTGCCACGCCTGCGGTCTCCACCTCGATCGCGACGGCGGCCTGAGCCCTGTATGGCCCCCCGTGCAACGGCTTCGAGATGGGTGCGAACTCCTTTTTCGCCAGGGCCCGCGCTGCCAGAGCTCCGCCTGTCCGCTAGGTAGCGCGCGACCGCGCGCGGGTCGATCTCTACGTCCTCGCCGGGCAGCGGCGCGTAGGCCGGGCGCTCCTCCGCCTCAGCCTGCCGCGATGTGTGGAGCGGCGGGGAGCTCAGCGCCGATGGCCTAGGCGATAGGGAGCGCTCAGACCTGGGCGGTACTCGGCTGAGGCCCTCCCGTGGCGTCCCCATCCTCTTCCGTGCCTCGTTCCTCCTGGCCATCTCCGCCGCGTCGTCCTCGTCGCGCTTGATCTTGATGGCCTGGGCCCTCAGCGCCGCCATCCTGGCCTCGCTGCTCGTGCCTGCATCGGCCTCCATCCACTCTGCCTGCAGCTCTGTGTCGACAGAGCTCGCAGCATCATCATCGCCTCCCTCGTCCTCCGGGGTGGCACTGCGCCGGGGCGGGCTGCGGGAGACCGTTCTCTCCCTTGGTGACGGCGTCGGCAAGGGCTCCCCGACGCGGGCGCGCGGCGCGCCGGTGCCCCGCGTAGGCCGGGGGGGGACTGAGCTAGCCCTCCTTGCCGGGCTCGCTGGGCGTCTCCTCTCCTCCGACGACCTAGACCACTCCTGACCCTCGGGCGTGGCGGTTCCGCCGCGTCCTTTCTCAAGCACCTGCGGGCGCGCCCGCGCTAGGGCGTGCGCTGCATGATCCAAAAGGCGGCGGTGCTCCTGGTTCGCCGCGCTCTTCCCGATGGTGCGCCGGCCCTCCACGCGGTCAGCCAGCTCCTTGTGCCTGCGCCCTGCCGCCTCGGGGTCAGCCCCTCGGCCGCCCCCGCCGCTCGCCTCCTGCCTTGACGATGAAGCTGCAGCCGTCTTCGAACCCTCATCCTCAGACTTCACTTCCTTTCACCTCAGTTGGCAGCATCCTCGCAACGAGCTTGATGCGTGGCTCGTTCTTGCGGGCCTCCGCCTCTGCGTCCCTCTTCCTCCTCCTCAGCTCACGTGGCGAGGGAGGTGGGCACTCAGGTGGCGGCTCTTCCTCTTCGACATCGTCGTGGAGCGCCGCCAGAACCCTGGCCCGACCCTCCGCCACCGTGTCATCCAGCGCGGGTCTCTTCTTTTTCTTCTTCTTCTTGCGGCTCCCGCCGCCTCCTCCACCTCCTTCTCCTGGCTGCTGCTCTCCCTCGCGGCCGTGAGGCGCCCTCTCGCAGTGCGCGACGCCTCCCACGGCCCAATCCTGTTCATGGTGGCGACCACCGCACTTGTCGCAGCAGTAGCCCGGCTTCCATAGCCTCCCAGGGGCGCTGTGCTCCAGGTAGGGGCACCCCGGGTTGAGGCAGGGGGCCAGATTCCTGACCGGCCTCCCTTCCTGGGCTGGAGCTTGGGCGAGTCCCGCCCCCGCCGCGCCGGCCGCGCTCGCGCCGCCCGGGGCAGGGGCATCCCGGCCTTGTGGGGTCCAGCCTCCCCACCGCTCGTCGTCGGAGACAGCGCCGGCGTGCCTGCCCGGCCCGCTCGGAGGGATCGGATCGCCAAGCTGGGCGTCGCTGGGCAACGACCTGAGCGGCAGCGGCACCGCTCGGGCCGCTGTCGTCGCCGCACTTTCTGCCTCGGCTGCCCTCTGCGCCGCCAGCGCCCGATCCCGTGCCATCGAGATGGGGTAAACCCTATGGCACATCGGGGAACCCGCATCTCGACCCTCGCCTTGCACGCCGCAGTACTCGCACCACTCGTATCGGGCGCTAGGGTCGCCTCCTGGGAAGGGTACGGGTGGTGGCTCGTCACCCCCCCAGACTCCCCCTTGCGTCACCGGGGGCGGCGACCTGCCGCGAGGGGGGGAGCGAGACGGCAGTCTCCCTCCCGCCGCCTCCTCAGGTGCTGGCAGCGCCCATCCCGGCTGCGGTTCCATCGGTGGCGGTGTGGCATGCGCCTCCTCGCCTGCTGCCTGGGCTCCAGGCCCTCCGTTCCGCCCGCCTCCTCAGGCCGCAGACCCGCCTGCGCTGCGCGTGGGGGTGCTTTCGCCGCCGCGGGCTGCTGCTCCTCCCAAATGGGGGGCAGGCGGCCGCCCGGCGCCGCCTTGGGCGGGGGGTGCCTCGATGCCTCTTCTCCTGCTGCATGGGCTCCGGGACCGCCGCTGCCACTCGCCTCTCCCTTGGGCGGGGGGTGCCTCGATGCCTCCTCGCCTGCTGCCTGGGCTCCAGGACCACCGCTGCCACTCGCCTCCTCGCGGGCCGGTGGGCGGTGGCCTGCCTCCCTCTGCATCTTCAGGAGGTCCTCATGCTGGGCCTGACAGTAAGGCCCATGGGCTTCGCCATCCGTATTACGGCACGTCCGACAGCAGTACCGGCCCCAGCCCTGATCAAGGCGAGCGCAGCTCCTCCCGCACCCATTCCAGCACTGTGGTCCTCCGTCCGGGTCACGCCCCGCACGCAGGCAAAGCGCGTCTGGATACGGGTCGTCAAGTAATTTCTGCGCCCGCCTCTGGCCCAGCCCGTTGTCCTCGTCCGGGACCATGCCGCACTTGGTAGGTAGCCTCTCCTTCCTGAGCGCTGCCGCCCGGCCTCCTGGGTCGCTCGGGCACTCGCGACATGCGCGCAGCCACGTCTGCAACCGCTCCCACTGCGCATCCTCTCTCGCTAGCGAGCAAACCCCCGTCTTGCCAGTGTCCTGCTGCTGCCGGGAGCTCTCCAGCTGGAACAGCGCCTCCTCGATCATGGCGTCCGCAAGCTGGGGGGTAGCTGCTCGGATGCCCCAGGCCACGAGGTCACTGGTCTCGGTGTCCTCCTCGACTGCCCGCCGAAAGATCGCCGGTGCGCCTCCTGTGAGCTTCCAGATCTCCTCACCCCCCAGCTGCCAGACTCCTGGGAGAGGGCTCCGAGCATCATGAACATGATGCGGTCTCCAGTCCCCCCTGCCAGCGCCGCGCTCCTAATGCTCGGCGACGGACCTTCTGACGAATACACCAGCTCCTTGGCGCCTGCTCCTCTGGGGTGCCAGTGGCCGCAGGGTCGCGCGCCATCAGGGCCCTCCCTCTTAGGGGTGCGCGGGTCCAGGACCAGCTCGCCATTCTCGCGGCTGAGTCTGATGGCGCCCTGGCTGAGCTTTCCGACGCACGACCTGACGCTCTGCGGCTCCACGGCTCATCGCCTCCCCTCCGCCTTGGACTGCCGGGGCCACCCTGCGCTGCTTCGCGATCGGGTCGCCCAGCCTCGAGCAGCGCACTTCCACCTCCTCCCAGCTGTAGCCTGCGCCCCTCGGCCTCCGCAACGCAGGGCCTAGATCAGCTGGGCCTGGCGCGTCCGCAACAGCGACCTCCGCCTTCACTTGGACAGCGAACTCCGCCCAGCGCCTCGCCTCCTCACCGCCGTCGTTGGTCAGGCTGGCTGCCGCCGCGTCTGCGTGCCCAGGGCCTCTGGCGTTCCATTCTGCCACGCCCGGGGGCCGCGCGGTGTGCCCCGCCCCTGGGGCTCCGGGGGCCGCGAGCATCCAAACGACAGCGCCCCGGCCGGCCCCCGCTTTGCACGAGGCACCCGTGGCACCTCGCCACTCGACGAGAGTCACCGCCCGCCCCGGTACATCTGAAGAGTCCGCGGACGGTGCGGCTCGCGTCGAGCAACGGCCAGCTGCTTCGCGACCCTAGCGTCCGCATCGCTCTGGCCCTCCCAGACCAGCGCCCGGTGGAGCCAGCCCCGCTCGAGGTGCTCAGCCCAGCTGCCACGCAAGTCGACGACCTCCAGACCCCTCGACCTGGCCAACTCCACCGCCTCCTCGTCCTCGACCCTGGAGAAGGTATCCGCGGTGACGTTGTGGTGCGTGCGGAAGTAGGCGCTCGCGACCTCATAGCCGTAGACCGCCTCGAGGCACGTGACCACCGTAATCAGGAAGCTGGCGTGCCGGTTCTTCGGCCTGCGGTTCTGAAGCCAACAGTGCGCGTTGTAGTTGTCCCCGCCGTGCATCGCCACTCCGCGTTCCCACCAGCCCTCCGCTCCTGCTTTGGCTGCGAACGTGTCGAGGTTCATGAACACTGCGATCGCGATGATGGCCTCCTCATCCTCCTCTACGCCGAGCGCCCCCCGCAGCGCCTGCATGAAGTCAGGCACGGCGTGGAAGGCGCACTTGGCGTTAACCCAGTCGACCGTGGCGATCCTCTGCGGGGTGGCGTCGCCAGTGACCCATATCACGCGATGCTGCCACCCAGGGGGCGCCAGCTTCTCGTTGATGGAGAGGGCGCCAGACAGCGCGCCTGCGAAGCGTGAGCTCCACTTCGTCCTATCCGCTGCCAGGACGCGCGCCACCTCTGTGGCCTGCCAGAAGTCCGTCCACGCCGAGTGCCCCTGCCGATCATTGCTCCTGGGACCTTCAAGCCTCCTTGGGCGACCCCGCATAAGTGCGTCGGTAGCGCTCGCGAGGCAACGCATGGCTGGCATGACGAGGCACCAGTACTGCTGGTTGCCTCGATAGATCTCCAAGAAGTTCCAGGGTATGGTCTGATGTCCGTAGTCCAGCGCGGGGTCCGCCAGTAGATAGGCCGCCTTCTCGATCTTCGGCTCCGGCATCTCAATCGTGCCTTCGCGGGTGCGATTCAGGAGGCCCCCCTGCGTATCTTCGACGTCTCCCAGCCACCCTCCTCGAGGTCCTTCTCCTCGTTGATGGCCTCGTCGCCGAGGCACGCCCTGATCCCTTCGAGCGCCGTGTCGCTACTCTGAGCCGCTCTCGTGCCGATGTCGGGCTCGACGAGCACCTGATCGTCCATGAGGAACGAGTTGTGAAAGGGGGCGCTGTCGTCCCACCTCGCATCGGCAGGGCGGTAGGCTGCGTGGTAGCACTTCGCCACCCACGCCCATATCATCCACTCGCCCGGGCTGCCCGTCCAGCCGAAGGTGAGGAACATGTAGACCGCCGTGATCAGGGCTGCGACACCCCACTTTCCTCCCTCATAGTCCGCGCCGAAGATGCACGCGTCCATCTCGTGCATCACCACCCACCTGAAGGCGTCCTTGACATCCTTCTTGGCCAGCACAATGTCCACGCCCGGCATGCGCGCCTTCCACCACATGATAATACGGGCGAGGTCCTCATGCCGCGGCTGGTCCGCTGGTGGGTGGTCCTCCTTGGGGCAGCTCTGGTTGGGGACCGTCCCGTCCCAAGTGAGGCGGCCCTTGTTGCTCATGGTGCGGTCTGGGTTCTGCTTTGGTACCCTCGCCATGGGTGCGCTCGCAACCTTGCTGAGCAGGTGCTCGTGGACGTTGGCGCACAGCAGGACACGGCCCTTCGCCGCATCCTTCCAGAGGGCGTGCATCACCTCATCGAGGTGATCCTTCGCACTGGGGTGGGGCAACGCCTTGAGGCGCGCCGGTACTCTTCTGAACCTCGTCCTAGCCACCTCCTTGGCCACCTTCCGCGCATATTCCAGCAGCGCGCCCTCTACTAGCGGCTCCAAATTCTTGTCGAAGATGCCCCTCGGGTGGTAGCCGTGCCTCTCCCACCAGACCCCCCTCAGGGCGACAATCGCCTTCTCGAGCGACCCCGCCTCCTCCAGCGCCGCGTCTCCTAGCCTTACCACCTCCTTGACCTGGTCCTCCTCATAGTCCGGGTGGTCCTGCAAAAAAACGTAGTAGGCCCTGGCCGCCGCATCCTCCGGTCTCCTCTTCGAGTCGCACTCGATGATGACCTCCCCCGCCCTCGTAGACTCCTCAATCCTGCCACCAAGCGCCTCTTCATCACCGTGCTGATCTGACCCCTCCCCGTCGTGCTCAACTCCACCTGCTTGGCGATCTCGCCGCGCCCGCTGCATGACCGTCCTGGCTACCAGGTCGGCCATCTCTTGCGAGTACGTCTCGCTGCGCTTGGTGATTGCCTTGCCCTCTACCAAGTCATGCACATGGTCCCCGCTGCAGTGGAGATTGAGGGCCTTGGCGACGTCCTCTGAGGTCGACGCGATGCGGGTGGGCTTGAGATGAAGCCCACCTGCCGCGCTCCGAAGGTTGAGCGCGCACTGATCCAGGCGGACCTGGTGCCGCGCAGGGTCGGCGAGGGTCGGGGCGAGCAGGCGCCACGCTGCCGAGAGCCACGGGTTCTCTCCCGAGCAGCCCCGCCCCTTGGCGGCTCGCTCGACCATGATCCTCTTGGCCAGTGCGAGAAACACCGCACCCTCCTTCTTAACCTTGGACAGGTCGACCCCTCGCGACTCATTCAGAACAACAAACGCGCAAAAGGCGGTGCACGGCCAGCTAATCCACGTCTCGTGCGGGTCGTAGAGCTGGATGAGGCCCAGGAGAAGCTTCCTGTCCCTCCTGCGGCGCAAGTCCTGGCCGTGCTGGAGTCCGATCTTGATGGCCCGGCCGCCTTGCTGCACCACTGCCTGGGAGATGCGAGCCTCCCCCGTGAAGATCTCCAGGAAGTCAAGCCGGCGACCTTGCTGCGGCAGGAGTGCTGCCTGCGCGCCGAGCCAGATCCGGATCTCATCCTCAGACGGGCCCGAGTTCATCTCCCCGACCTTCTCGCCTCCCTGACCCTCATCTTCCTCGACCTCTCCCGCCACCGCCTTCTCCAGAAAGAGCGCGGAGTTGGCCAGCGTCTCGTCGCTCAAGAGGCCCGCCAAGAAGCCCGAGGCAGGGCGCCTCGTGGCCACAAGGCCCGCGGCCTCTGCGCAGCGCTGGCACGCCAGTGCGCCTGGGTGCGCGGGCGGAGACCGCGTGGTGAGCGCTAACTCGAGTAGCGCCTCCCGGCCCAGGGCGGGCAGCTCCTGCACGTCAACTCCTGCTCCGTAGAGTTGTCCCATGACGCCCGCTCCGGGTGGGGCGAGGACCCGCATGTGGCCCTTGTGCGCGAGCACCCACAGGATATCCTCCTCCCTTCTCGTGAACTCGGCGCCGATGATGAGCTCGACTGCGACCCTGCCATAATAGGCCACCCTCGCCGCACCCAGCGCCTTCGTGCGCAGGAGGTCGGGCGGGAGGGCCGCGTGCATGCGGTAGTCCTTGTCATGGTCTCGGTGCGTGAGGTCGTGGCAGAAGATGCGGAGGTCCGCCTCCGCCTGCGTCAGAAGGCCCGGGACCTCGCCCAAGGCGCCTTCGGCAATCCGCGCTGCTTGCAGCATCTCCTCTCGGAAACTCAAACTCTCCTCCTGAACGGCTATCGCCGATGGCCACTCGCACTCCTGCGGCGGGGCCTCGCGAATCATGTGCGCGGCGATCACGTTGATGATGGCGCACTCCCTGAGCTCGATGTCCGGGGGCTCCTTGCTCGAGTGCTGCAAACCGTCCAACACCTCGACCGTCTCGGGATCCAAAGCCAGCTTGTCGCGGTAATCGAGCATCGCCCACTCGCTGCCTGCCAACGTGAGCGTGCCTCTCCCCGGCTCGTCGTCCTCGCCCCACGTGATGGGGCCTACGATGGCCTGGTGAGTGGTGATCTCACCTGCCTTCCCCCGCCCGTAGTGCTGCTGCATGAGCGCGTCCGCCGCCTCTGCGAGCTCAGGGCACCCGTAGTCCACAGCATGCGCGGCGAGGGCCTCCACGTCGTACTCTTCATTCGCCTCCGTGGGTGCTCGGACCCGATTCCGAAGATGCAGCCAAGCAGGCCGGTCTCGGCCGCGATGTGCGCCAGCGTAGGGTCGGTGTCGATCTCGTGCATCACCTCCTTGCGCCTGGCCAGCTCAGGGGTAGAATCAGGCAGGTTGGCCCGCTGCTGCTTGGCCTGATGGTGGTTGCCAAGCCAGCGGGCATCCGGACCCTGCATGGTGACACGCAGGTGCTCCTCCAGCTCCGTCGGGTTGAAATCCTTGAGCTCCTGCGGTGCTTCCACCCAGCCGGACGGCGGGAGCACTGCGCTCTCCGCCCCGTCCTTGGCTGCCCCCGCGGCCGGCGCTGCTCGGCTGTCACTCTCCTCTACCTCCTGGTCCTGGCCGACGCTGGGGTCGATGCTGCCGCCTCTCCGGCCGTCGACGCCTTTGCCGCTGCCCTTCCCGCCATCGGCCCCTTTGCCACCGCCTGCTGGAGCGGGCGCCTGTGCGCCGCGTCGCCAGCTCTCTTGGACGCATCCTCAGCCTCTTGTGCTTGCCTGAACGCCTCGATCTTCTTGTTCGCATCCTCGTGCGTGCCCACCTTGGGGCCTCCCTTGGGGCCCCCCCCGCTTGATCAGCTGCATCTGCACGGAGTGGTCCAGCAGGCCGACCTTGCCGATCGGTTTGTGCGAGTGCGGGCGCGAGGAGTTGTGACACCCCTTCCAGCTGGAGTTGTCCCAGCAGATGATGCGGCCGCTCGCTGGAGACTTGGGACGGTGGTCGAAACTGCGGCCGTACTCCTTGCGAGAGAGGGCATGCCCGAGCAAGCCCGCGCCTCCGCGACCTCCCGCGGCCCCTCCTGCCGTTCCCACGGCATCAGAGCCCCCTGGACCCGCCTTGCCCGCTTTGGGCCCGGACATGGGTTGGATGGGCTGCGGGGGGGGGACCGCATTGGAGCGGAAGGCTGCCTGCCACTGCGACCTCGCCAGCTTGTTGTGGTGCCAGACCATGATGTCCGTCATGAAGTACTGGTCGGGCTCGTCCAAGAAGTAGGTGCGCGGCATACGCAACCAAGGTCGCGGGTCCTCGCTGCTGGTGGGGGACGTGCACACGAACTTGATGCGGTCCCAGGTCGGGTTCTCATCGCCCATAAGCTCCAGCATGCGCGCCCTTTTCATCCGCAGCTCCTCGCACCAGCGGCCACGCAGCTCCGCCCAGATGCCGAAGATGACGTTGGGGGGCCAGGCATACTCCGCCTCATCATTAAGGCTGAGCAGATGCTCGGCGGCCTTGATCTGCTGGTCGTAGTGCTCCTGGCCGTAGAAACAGACCCACGCCCACGACTCGCGCTTGGCATCATGGAGCCAGTGCTGAGGGGTGGACGCGTGCCTCGGGCGCGTCTCTAACTTGTAGTCCTTCGGGGGCACGTAGCCGTCCATGTCCGCCTCCGTCGTCCTAGGGAAGTTCGCGCAGCTGAGGCAGTAGTCCGGCAAGTGCAGGTGATCGCGCCCCCCGTGCTGGAACGCCGCGAAGCCGTACGCGATGCTGTTGGTGATGTTGGTGGGGAACTTGATGAAAGCGTCCTTGCCGAGCAGTCCTGGGCACAGCGTGACCGTGTAGTAGTCGCACCCCCTGGCCATGAATACTAGCTGCTCCTCCGCGCGCCCAATGCTGGCCAGCGTGCCCTTGGCTGCGCCGCCCGCCTCCTCGGCGTGCTTGTTGGCCCTCCCCAGCTCGCGCGCGAGGTTCTGCAGGCCGATGCCCACCTCGGACTCCGCCGTGGGCGCTGCCAGCATCTTCTCCTCCTGTGGCTGGGAGGACGCACCAGCGTGCCACTCCCTAGGGCGAGTCGCCATCTCCACAAAAGAGGGTGGCGTGGGCGGTGGAGCCGTCCATGGTGTAGTCGAGCTGGCTCCCCCTGATCCGTAGAACGCGCTCGGGTTGAAACCTGGCCGGGCCTCCGGCCGCGGTGGCGGCCTCTGCCCGAAGCCGAGAAAACCCAGCCCCGGCGGAGGCAGAGTCGGGCCCGCCTGGCCTTCGGGAGGAGCCCGTGCAGGGGCCGTCGGCCTCGAACCTCCTCCTGCCGCCTCGTAACCCTCATGCAGAGCGCATGCTGGAGGGGGGGGTGGCGGCCCGTCTGCTGCTCCTGGGTGCGGGCTACCCTCGCCACCCTCCAACTCTCGACTCCAGAGGTCGCGGCACCCTCGACGAAGACTGACGCCGACCTCGCTGACTCCTCCTCCCTGCAGCGTGTCCGCCGCCTCGATCAGCTCCGCCAGCAGCGCGTGCTTGCCCATCCCGCTCTCCGCCGAGATGACCCCTCTGGCTGCGCTGCCTGTGAGGCCGTCGGCGCGCTTGGTGAGGTAGGCCGCAACGAGGGTTGACCTCGGGTCCTGGCACTTCTGCCCCTCGTCCTGTGCCTGGGCTCTGCGCAGCTTTGCGTCGAAGTCGTCGTGGGCATCCTGACGGGTAGGGGTAGTGCTGCGACTCCGCGACCGAGCCCGCTTGGCCATGAGGTGCCGACTGCGGTCCTTGCTCAGGGCGATGGCTTATGCCGGGCTCAAGGAGTCGCCGCGGTAGTTCGCGCCGTCCCCGTGGTCCGACAGGCGCAGCGCGGCGCCAGACCGCTAGCAGATCTCAGGCGGCTGCGCCTCCACGAACTCGTCGAGCAGCTCCGGCCTAGGGGGGGCAAAGGCCCCATCCGAGACGGAGAAGGTCAGCCCCAAGCCCATCGCCTCCACGTCCGTACGAGGGTCGTCGCTCTTGCAGTTCTTCGTCGGGCCGATGAAGCGGGCGGGGAAGCTGTAGTGCGCGTCCCACTCCGATCCCTCTGATGCCAGAGGGTCACGAACGTGGATGAGCCAGACCACGTCCGCCTCGGCCTTGGCTGGGCTGCCCTTGCGGCTGGCGGCCGCAGGCGTGCGACGAGCCGCGCGCTCCTCACTCCTCCTCTCTGGCCTCGCACCTCCTGGGCGCTGATCGCCGTCCTCGCCATCTCGGTGGGGAGTCGCTGACCGGCTCCGCCAGCCCACCGCGCGATCAGCCGCGTGAGCCGTGCACAGCGGGAAGCCGTCCTTCTCAACCACATGGGCGCGGTGGCACTGTGAGCGTGCGCACTTCCGCCGAGCCGCCTGGCTCTCGTAGGTGCCCGCGTGATGCACGCACGCGCGGAAAGTCCAAGTGCCAGCCTCCTCTTGCAGATCACGGGTGTCCGAGACAGCTGCGTCCTCCACCAAGAGGAAAACCGGACTCTGCCTAGCAGTGTCCCTGCATCACTGGGCGCTCAGGACCTGCGTGTTGCCCTCGGCGAGGTAGGCCGCCTGGTCGGCCTGGCAAACGTCTACGCTGGGCTCCGACCCCGTCTCCGAGATGGGGTCCATCTCCTCCGCCTTGCTAGTGGGGTGCCCCGGCTTGGGGTGCCTCATCCTCTTTCGGGCACAGCACCTGAGTAGTCGCCCCATTGCCTTGCCTACGCCCCGGCCTGCCCAAGCGCAGCAGAGCCTCCCGCCTGCGCGGGCCCTGCCTGCGGGAGAGAGCTTGGCCAAATCCGCCACGTTGATCGGGGAGCTGTGGGGCGCGACGCACGACGAGCAGATGTGCACCATCGGCTTGTCCCCAGTGGGAAGCGTACACGGAGTAGTGGCGCACAGGTGGACCATCCCGATGCCGTCGTCATCGCGGGTGGCCTCCAGGTCCGCCTTCAAGTGCCGATGCGAGCTCCCCTTCACCTCCCGAAACTTGTAGACGTACCCGTGGCGAGTAAGCCGGCCACCCTTAAGTGGGCCCTGCTCAAGTCTAGCCACGGAGCCTCCCGAACGGACGATGAGGTCGTTGGGCATCATCTTCTCTGCCCCTCCTCCTCGGCCTCGGACCTCGGTCTTGATGTAGTCTTCGCCAATTTCGAGGGCCTCGGCGCTGCCGTACCAGGTGAGCGCTGCGGCTGTGTTGCCGTCCAGTGCCAGCTTCATGTCGTGCCCTGACTTGCTGCCCTGCGCGAAGCCTCTCACCGTGGCGAACAACAGCGTCAGGTATCTCCATGCTGTACCCACGAACCAGATCACGACGCCTACGGCGGAGCCCAGCACGGTGCCTACCGCGATCACCACCAAGGCTATAGCAGCCCACTGCAGCCTGGCCCAGTAGGCCCCGAGCATGTAGCGGCCCATGGAGTCCACCAGTCCCATGATGAAGGCGATGAATTCGCGGAGGAGGGCGCCCAATGCATAGCCCGTCCTCTCCCCCAGCCACTTCAGTGCAGCCTCGACTCCTGCGCTGACTCTCTCCCTGGAGAAGAGCGGCGACTTCGGCTCGGCGTCGGGGGAAGGGGCTTCCTGCTGCGGCGGTGCCTTGCCGTTCCCAGTGGCGTTGGCGACGCCGCCCGACCTCGGCGGGGGCGTGGGAGGGCTCTCCTCTGCGGCTCGCGCCTCCTCAGCCTGGCTCTCCCGCCTGACCTCGTCCCGGGTCGGAGTCAGCCTCCTGGGCGTCTCCGTCTCCTCCTCCGCCAAGGAGCTCCTGAGAGGGGGCTCCGGCCTCGCCTCCACTGGGGGGGCGTCAGCGTAGTAGTAGCCGTAGTAGCGGTAGTACTCCTGGTCCCTCCCGCTGCTCTCGGCAGAGCGCTCGTCCAGACCGGCCGTGGCTGGCGGCGGGTCCGTGACCAAGGGCTCGCTCGGGGCAGGGGGCGCCGCTCATGGAGGTGGCCTGAACGGCGCCCCCACCGCTAGCAGCTCGTCGCTGTCCGTGGCACTGCAGCTGGCTCCACGCGTCTCCTCCGGCGAGGCCTGCTGCTCATCAGGGGCGCCCTCCTCATCTGGATGTGCCCGTTCATGGCCTCCTTCCTCGGGGCTCGCCATGGTGGCCGTCGCGTGTGCTGTCGCATGCCAGCTCACGCCGAACGACGAGTCCAGCCAGGTGACCAACGCCCCAACAGCTAGCGCGAGCGTGCACTTAATGCTGTGGAGCGCCCTCATGCCTTCCCTGCCGCTGCGCCCAGCCAGGCACGCAACCGCGTAGGGGCCCACAAGCGTCACTCCGCTGCGGGTCGCGGGGCTCCCCTCCGGAGCCCCCGCCCGCGCTGGAGGGGGGGCCTGGCCCAGCCACTACCCAGTGCTCCTCGGAGTGCCCGTGCTATGGCCCCGCCCGCTCACCCCAAAAATATTCGCGGCTCCGCAGGAGCCTTGAGCAAACGGCGGCGGAGGAGGGCAGCAGGAGAGGAGGCTGCGAGGCGGGAGGAAACCCGCTGTTCTCACGAACGATCACGTGTCTCGGATGGTCTCCCGGGGTGGCTCCGCCGTCGTCGGCGTCGCCGTCGCGCCCCTTTTTTTCCTGGCTGGTCTGGCGGGGCCTGCCCAGTCCGCCCTGCAGACCACAGGGTCAATTTCGGGCACGAGCAGGCCGTGCCAGGGCTGTGCCTCCACCGCCGCCCCCGCCTCGCGCGTCGCCACCGTTTTCGGAGGGAGCTGGTGGCTTGTGCTTTGCCCGGGCGATTGGCCAGCCCCCCGCACAGGCATGTTGCACAGTTCGCACTACTTGTGGGTGGAGGCCGCAAGGGCCAAGCACCGCCCGGCTGTCCTCCCCCCTCGTTGCTAACGTGGCGGGGGGGGGGGGGGGAGTTCTGGCGTGGGGTAAGCGGCCGTCGTTGTCGTCGTCGTCGTCGTCGTCGTCGTCGTCGGCGGCGGCGGCGGCGGCGGCGGCGTCGTCGTCGTCGTCGTCGTCGTCGTCGGCGGCGTCGTCGTCGTCGGCGTCGTCGGCGTCGTCGTCGTCGTCGTCGGCGGCGTCGTCGTCGTCGGCGTCGGCGTCGTCGTCGTCGTCGTCGTCGTCGTCGGCGTCGTCGTCGTCGTCGTCGTCGTTGTCGTCGTTGTTCGTCGCCACCCCGCGCTGGGGAGCACCGGCAGCCCTCCCCAGGGCCGCCGCCGGCGAGCCCGCCACCCCTCCCGCCTGGGTGGGGATCGAGGCGCGCGCTGAGTTGGGGCGCTTTACCTCATGAAGCGTGCGGGGCAGGAGCTGCAACGGTCAAAATGACCACTCCTGGCGGTTGGCTTAGCCATCCGCCGCAGGGCGATTTTGTGCGTGGCAGTACTCGGGAGCACTGCCAGGGGGGCCAGACACCCGTCACAAGCCTTCCCTTGCTCGCGGAACTCAAGTCCGCGAGGTGTGCCGATCAGGATGCACCCAATGACAGCCTGCCTAGTAGGAGTCGTGACCGCACCCCCCGATGCGGCAAGGATTATAAAGTCAGGGCACTAGGCCTGCACTCCCTGGGTCGGCTGCCACGGACCGCCGGCGCGGCGCGCTTGCGTCTGCTGGAGGCCCCCTCTACCTCCTTGGCCTTGATGCCCTCCGCCACCTCTGGGGAAAGACGGCCGTCGACAGGTACTGCCAGCATCAAGTTACCCCTGGCCGCCACGAGGAGGCTTGCAGTCCGACTTTCGGCCAGGATGCAGCGTGCCACGTTGATCAGCCCGTGGGGCTACCCAGGCGAGGCGCGGACCCCGCAGCCTGGCCCAGCAGTTGAGCTTGCGACCAGGTCCACTAGGCAGCCGTCGTTCGAGGAGTTGAAGAGAGAGTTCCAGGAGCGACAGGCCCAGCGCCTGCTTTGGGAGGAGCTCGTGAGTGCCTCCTTGGCAACCGCGTGTGGATGCACACCACTTTCAACCTCATCGTCCGCGACGCCCCCCAGGAGGTGACCCAGAGGATGAGAAGCATCCAGGAGTGACGGGTCCACTTGAACAAGCATGCCCTCCGCGCCAAGGCCAGCCCTGCAACGCAACCGCAACACCTTCCGGCGGGACCTTTTCTCTCGCGGCAGCCCGCGCACCGGCAGACCCACTTGGACCCCTGGCCGGCGCCGCTGATCCTGTGCCGATGTCCCCAGGCCCTGCGGGCGCTCCACCTGCGCTGGCTGCGGCCCCGGCCGGGCACCCTGCTTCGAGCGCGGTGCCCAGCGCGCTCGTGTCCTCCCCGGGCGCAGCGGGCGCTCCATCCGTCCTCGCCGGTGCCCCTGCCGCGCCCCTTGCCTCGGGCGCGGTGCGCCCGCCGGCCGGTGCTGTGCGTCCAGAGGCGCCTGTGGACCCCTGTGTGTACGGGCAGCTGTCCACCTGGGATGATGTCAAGTCGACTCATGCCGCTTGGCTTGCTAAGACCCATGAGGCGGTGGGCGACAAGCGCGCTGTGAAGCTCGTCCTCACCTTTGCTATCAAGTGCCAATCATGTGTGGATTTACAT
Organism: Prorocentrum cordatum; assembly: GCA_963575745.1. Taxonomy (NCBI): domain Eukaryota; class Dinophyceae; order Prorocentrales; family Prorocentraceae; genus Prorocentrum; species Prorocentrum cordatum. The sequence continues at coordinate 66,740 of CAUYUJ010003630.1, forward strand.
AACATCCTGGTGGCTCTCGGCGTCCGCGTCTTTCCCCGCAAGTGTAGGCCGGTGCCCCCGGCACCGTGTGGGATTCCCAGAGGTGACGCCACGCAGCCCGCAGTTGAAGTCACGTGGAGGCTGAGCCCCAAGCAGACCATTATGTTCCAGCTTGTCAACCGTGGAGCGGGGCGGGTCTTGGTAAGGGCTTGCCGCACCGTGATCTCAGAACACATTGAGGAGCTCCTGTACCTCCTCGGCCCCGTGCAGATGGTAGCGCCCAGCTCCCCAGAACCTCTCGCAGCGGCGGTGCCCGTCCCTCCGGCAGCCTGCTTGTCGGCCAGGCAGATACTGGGGACCCCTGGCTCGGCCTCTGACGCCGCTGACCCCGCAGCGCCCGCCGGCGGGGGCCCTCCCATGCCGCAGTATCAATGAGCTAGTAAAGATCGGATGACGTCTGGCCTATGAGTGAGTCGTGCGGCCCCAGTAGTAGTTGGCGTAGTCAGTTTTTTTCCGTTCGGCCCCGTGAAGGCTAGGTGCGTGTAGCCGTACGCGCTCGCGCAATATCGCATGCACGTGCTGCCTAACGGATTAGGCTACTGGCGTTAATTGGGCGGCCTTCCTCGCATTGCCCGTATGAACCCCGCGTCGTTTCATGGACCGGGCCCGGCGTTCTGGGCAGTCGGAAAAGGAGCGTGCGTCAGTGTTACTCGTTCCGTCCGTGCCGTTGCCCCATCTTCCCGCCTGCCGTGCTCCTGCCGGTGCTGCGTTCCTCCCTTGCGGGCTCTCGCTGTGCAGGCAAATTGATGTGGGTTGCAAGCTCTTGTCCTCCCCATCTGGTGTCGACCTCCTCGTGGCATGCACACATCACGTGGCCCCGCCCTGACCCACTCCCTCTTTTCGTTTCGCCCCCCCCATAGCGGTGTGCGCTGCCGTCTCACCCCTCGGTTGCGGACCAGGCAGGGGGTCTGTGCGCTCGCCGTGTCTGAGCATTGACCCCCGCATGCAGGAGAGGGCATGGGGCTCAGCCGTTCGCTGCTTCTGCTAGCCTTCTCCCCGCAATGCCTGCTCTTGCGTTGCTGGCCAGTCCCCGGGGCGATGCATGGATCTCCCTGACGCGAGCGGGGCGACCTGGGATGGCGAGCGCTCGCACTCCTTGGGGGGCCAACGATGGGCAGTGAAACGCCTCTACCAAACCGGGGCCGCCTAGCGGCCCTCTCTACCGCCCGCAGCGTCCAGGCGAGGGCTGAGTGAGCCGCCGCGGGGGTTGACGGCACGGCGCGACGCGCCCGCGGGCGCGGGCGTGGGCGCCTGACCAGGCTTCGGCGCAAGCGGTATGGAATGAAATGAAATGAAATTGTGCGTGCTCTCCGCCGCGTCATCAGGGAGGAGGTTGCGACGCCCTCCACGAGGCGGGCCCTCACGGGCGCCCCATCGCGTTCCCGCGTGAGGGATCCATTGCGGAGATGGAAGCATCAGCTTTGGCAGCGCAAGCTCTGCCTGCTCAGGGCCCTGCCCCCCCCTTCATTTATGCTTTGCCGCCCTCAACCCTCGCGGAGGCGTTGTTGGACTGGAGGCTGGAAGCCGTGGGCCACGCACTCGTCGCACGCGGGGTGGGTATCTGCGTGCTGCCAGGAGCCCGGTTTCCACCTGGCGCGTGTCTCCCACCAGGCTATCTGTATATGTGGCAGGGGGGACGCTCAACGGAATGGGGGGCCATTGGAGTTTTTGTCCGCACGGAGCTCTCGTGTGCATTACGGCCGATTGCGGACCTGCCTGGCCCGCGGTCTCAGTGCTTTGCTATTTGGACTGACAGTGCGTCCGCTGCCACACCAGTCCTCGTATTTTGTGTTTGTTATCAGGCTCCGGGTGGTGATGTAACCACATGGTTGTCTATCTTGCGTTCCTTGCAGGAGGTTCGGGCGCGCTTTCCAAGCTCACTTTACCTCGTCTGTGGCGATGCTCATATCCACTTGTTCTACGTCCTCCGGCATGAGCCCGCACTGTGCCCCATCAGCAGAGGACCGAGCAATTGAAGCCATGATAGGCTCTGCCCAACTTCTGGCCTGGACCCCCCTGGTGCCTACGCAGTCCTCCGGCACCTGCATAGATCTGGTGCTGGCGCCCAATCACCAGGAGGTGCTGCCGGTTCATGTATCCGAGGCGCCGGGCGTTTTTTTTCATGTCCGCCACGCTGACGTAGGCTTCGGCAGGGTTGCGTGGCGCACGGGGCCCCAGTGGGGCGCGGCCCTCGATAGCGTGGCCCCACTCCTGCATTCGCTTGCCGTGTCCGTTGAATCCCTCATCGGTGAGTCGTGGCTGCGCCCATGCTGGTTCGGAGGTGGCGCGTCTAAGGCAGAGGCGCATTTTCGTGGATGTGGCAGCTTGGGCACGGGGCGCATTGTACGTTATGTTAGCCATGCTGCGGGAGCCACGCGTGCCGTAATGCCTGGAGCTGCCAGGCGGCGGAGTGCGAGGGATTTGATCAACCCGCGGGCTTTCGATGAGCATGGGGACTTTAAGCGGGCGGCGGCTGATGCGGCGTTGGCCCAACGGCGCCGTGCTGCAATGCAGTATGCGCGTGTGCTGTCGCAGGACCCCGGCTCGGCGGAGCGGTTCTTTTTTTGCAGAACAGCGCGCGTTCCAGATTGCACTTGTGGATGCAGAGACAAGCTGTGCCCTTGACCCCTGCGGCATGCTGACGCCGATTGAGGAGGACCTCTTTGCGCGAGTCTGCAATGACTTACCCTTTGACGAGGCCGCTGCTACTGCGCAGAAGGATTTGGTCACTTCCATTCGTGCTGCCGGGGGCGGCCTGGAATTGTTGTCTCCGCTTGGCACGCAGGAGCAGCTGTACAGTATGCGCGAGGTGGATGACATGCTTGATGCCCTGAAGCCCACGTCGGCTGCTTTGAAGGGGTGTTGCGCATCCTTGAAATCGTCTGTGCCAGTGGGTCGGCGGCTTATTAGGGCGGTGGCGAATCTATCTCGACACTGCGGTCTCACCAGTAATCTGTGGTCCGCCCGTCAGATCTCGCCCCCGCATAAGGCGGGGCCCCGCGTGGGGCGCCAAGTCACTTTCCTGCGACCCATCTCCATCTCCACCGTGATGGCGTCGGTGGTGGATGGCCTATGGCCCTCCTGGAATAGGCGTCGGCTTGAGGCTCATTGTGGGGTGGCCCAACAAGGTGGGTTAGGCGACTCGTTGGTCCTCCTTGGTGCCCTCCTTCATGCCCAGTGCCGGGTGGCACAGGGCCCGCCCGTGTATTGGGCGGTCACCGACTTGCAGTTGGCTTTTGATGTGGCGACCCCTCTGGCCATGCTCATCAACGCCCACTCGGCGGGCGTGCGAGGTGCCGACTGGCTACTGCTAGATGACTTCATTGCCTCCGACCGTCAATTCGGCGCTTTGAAAGGCCTTGCGTCGTTGCCGTTTGAACTAGGGTGTGGCACTGCCCAAGACCGGCGGTTTAGCATCCCCGTCTTCAACGCCAAGCTGACATGGCTTTACCACGAGGTTGAGCAACGACTGCTGTATGGATCGGCAGCATGGGTTCCCCCGCGCTTCCGTCTGGCGGCGCCCCTCGGCGCGCCGGTGGAGGGCCGCCCGGCCATGGTTAATGCGTCCGCTGAACTCCATGCGGCGGCGGCGGGGGCGGCGGCGGCGGCGGCTGCTGCGGAGCCCGCGCCTCGCGCTAGCGGTTGCGCGAGGATCCGGGAATGGGCGGCTCGGTTGCCGTCGGAAGCCGACCGCCGTTACCCAGTTGACTTGTTAGGGGTGTGGCATTTGCCTCCATTGCCATAAGTGGACGACTTGATCGTCGCGTGTTCCTCCCCCGGTGCCCTGCGCGCGATCGCGTCGTCGGAGCCAGAGTCGGCTTGCTCGCGGTGCGCTTTCCGGACCCGTGCGCGCTTTAACTGTGCCTCAGGGAAGACCGCGGCTCTTGCCACGTGTGGCAGCGCCCCGCCTGGGGATGTCGGTTGCCCCGTGGTCTCTCAGAAGGCAATATTGGGCGTCCTTTTTGACGATGCCCTGTCGTTCGCCCCCCTGTTAAAGGCAAGGGTAGCCAGGGGGCACAGTCTTTTTGAGAGTGTCCTCTTTTCGGGGGAGACGGGCGGCTTTGCCTTGCCTGTCCTGTGTGCAATGGTGCCAACCCGCGTTGAGTCGGCAATTTTATAGCCTGCCCCTTTTCCTTTTCTGCGCGGCACGCGCGCAGTGGAAGCCTAACTCCGTGCAGGCAACATGGGTCCGCCGCCTGTTGGGATGCGCTTGCGGTCCCCTATTCCGTCTGGGGTCGTGTTTGCCCAGTGTGGCTGGCGCCTGCGGCTGGGAACCAAAATGATGGAACGCACCATCATGGCCTTCGCCTGCGCTCAGCTCCAGCAGGAGGGGCACCCCGCGCGTGCCATGTTGGCTCTCGCGGATGGGCTAACAGCCAGCACCTGGGCAAGGGGTGTGTGCTCGCACGTGGCGGCTTTCTCTCCACCCATCCTGCGGGTCACTGAATGCCCACTCTTTGGGGCATGCCCTCTAGATGCAGTGCGGGCGGACCAAGGGGTGCGTGGGGCAGTTCTGCGGCACTATAAAATTCGGTTTGTTCGACCCGCCATGGTGGCGGCTGACTTGGCGGCGTTTCAGCAGGCGGCCTCAGCGGTTCTGCCAGTGCTCGAACGCCTTTTTTCTGGACTGCAGTCTTCGCCTGCCCAGCGCCCCGCGGGATTCCTAAACTTGGATTTTGGCCCGCCCACGTGGCAAATGGTGCGGTTGTGGGCTGTTGTGCGTATGTCTGGGTGTTGGCCTTCCCCGGTGCTTGGTGCTCCGATCCTACCCCAACGCCTGGCGCGGTGTGCTGCGTGTGGGGCTGACGATGTTGACGTGTCTCACGCCTTCCTCCAGTGTCCCGCCTTAGCTGGTCACCGGGCAGTTTCGTGGCCAACGATTGCTCTTCTCTTCCTGCCCCCTCTGCCCGCGCCCTCGCATTGTTCCAGCTGTTCAGGGAAGGGGTGCCTGAGGAGACGCGCGTGGCTCAAATTCGATATGTTGCTGTAGCGATTTGCAGGGCGCACTTGGGATAAGCTGGGTCTGGTCGTGTGGCTTGCGTTCTTCCCTCTAGTTGCTGCCGCTCTGCCGCCCTCCCTTTGCATCCGCCGTCTGTAGCCCTCGCGATGCCTCTGGGGTGCAGAGGGCGCGCGCCGCATTTAATCCCAGTCCTGGGTGTTCGGGTGGGCAAGCCTGCTTCCGCCCTCGCTCTTTCCCCTCCTCCTCCGCTTCGCGCGCTCTGGGGCGTCAGGGGCGTTAGCCGCACCTGGGCGTGGTCCAGTGGGTGGGGGGGGCCCCCGGTCGTTACCCAGGGGGTGGCGCTGTGCGTTGAGGTGGAGACATCCGCGCGGCACCCGCTAGCACTAGGCCACTGCGAGCGGACAGCTGTCCGGTTGCTGCCGCCGGCTGCGCGCCTCGTGAGCCCCCCGCGCCATGTGTCAGCGCGCTTTGCCCCCTACTGTTGCTCCCGCTCTCCCTGTTGTCTGGCCTCGCCCCCCCCGTAGCGGTGTGCGCTGCCGTCTCGCCCCTCGGTTGTGGGCCAGGCAGGGGGTCTGTGCGCTCGCCGTGTCTGCTGGGCATACAGGAGAGGGTATGGAGCTCAGCCGTTCGCTGATTCTGCTAGCTTGAAGATGCGGTCCCCGCGTTCCCCCCTCCTCTGCCTCCTCCTCTCCACCGTCCGCAGGCGCCCCTCGCACCCAGTGCAGTGTGTCGTGGCCCTCCCCTCCTCCCCACCCAGTGCAGCGTTTCGTGGCCGATTGCGCGCCCCGCCGAAGGTCCCAGTGCTACCGTCCGCCTGCGTCCCGCACACCCAGTACAGCGTCTCGTGGCCCCATAGGGGGCTCCACCGGAGGTCCCAGGTCTACCGTCCGCATGCGTCCCGCCCGCCCAGTACAGCGTTTCGTGGCCCCGTAGGGAGCTCCACCGGTCCCAGTGCTACCGTCCGCCGGCGTCCCGCACGCCCAGTAAAGCGTTTCGTGGGCCTCTTCCTTGCGTTTCACCCACCCAGTACAGCGTTTTGTGACCCCATAGGGCGCCCCACCGAAGGTCCCAGTGCTAACGTCCGCATGCGTCCCGCCCACCCAGTACAGCGTTTCGTGTCCCCATAGGGCGCCCCATCGAAGGTCCCAGTTCTACCGTCTGCGTGCGTCCCGCGCACCCAGTACACCGGTTCGTGGCCCCCTGGGGAGCTCCACCGGAGGTCCCAGTGCTGCCATCCGCATGCGTCCCGCACACCCACTACAGCGTTTCGTGGCCGTCCCCTCCTCCCTGCGTTTCACCCACCCAGTACAGCGTTTCGTGGCCCCAGTGGGCGCCCCACAGAATGTCCCAGTGCTGCCGTCTGCCTGCGTCCCGCCCGCCCAGTACAGCACGTCGTGGCCCCGTACGGAGCTCCACCGAAGGTCCCAGTGCTACCGTCCGCCTGCGTCCCGCACACCCAATACAGCGTTTCGTGGCTCCCTCCCCCCCTCCTCTCTGCGTTTCACCCACCCAGTACAGCCTTGCGTGGCCCCGTAGGGGGCCCCACAGAAGGTCCCAGTGTTACCGTCCGTATGCGTCCCGCACGCCCAGTACAGCGTTTCGTGGCCGCATAGGGGGCCCCACCGGAGGTCCCACCGCTACCGTCCGCCTGCGTCCCGCACACCCAGTGCGCCGTTTCGTGGCCCCATAGGGAGCTCCACTGAAGGCATCAGTGCTATCGTTTTCAGGCGTCCCGGAAGCCCAATTTGGCATTTTCGCGTACCCAGTGCAGCGTTTTGTGGCCCGATAAGGGGGCTCCACCAAAGCCCAAGTGCCACCGTCCGTATGCGTCCGGGGAATGTAATGTGGCATTGTCACCCGCGCAGTGCAGCGTTTCGTGGCCCCATAGGGGGGCTACCGAAGCCCCCAGTGGGACCGTCTGCGTGCGTCCGGGAAACCCAATTTGGTATTTTCGCTCACTCAGTAGAGCTTTTCGTGGCCCCAGAGGGAGCTCCGCCAAAACCCTCAGTGGGACCGTCCGCACAATTCGGCACGGCGCCGCGGCTGGCGGGTCCCCGCGGCGAAGGGGTGGCGGCGGAAGCGGCGGACTCCGGCCGGCCCCAGCGGTGGGCGGCGCAACGGCTGGCGGAGGCGGGGGGCGCCGCAGCGGGGCCGTGCTCGGCCTCCTGCCGGCAGGAGGGGCGGACGGGGGCAGCGGCGGAGGGGGCGGGAGGCGGCAGGCCCGAGGCCTAGGCTGCGGCCTCGGCTCGGCGTCAGCCCGCGCGAGGGGGGGGGGAGGGTGGTCGTAGTGGTGGTGGTGGTGGTGGTGGTGGTAGTGGTGGTGGTGGTGGTGGTTCTGCTGCTGCCCCTGTTGCTGCTTGTTGTCGCAGTTGTGGTAGTAGTGGTCGTGGTTCTGGAGGTCGCCGTGCTGCCCCTGGTCGCCGTGGTGGTGGTGGTGGTGGTGGTGGTGGTGGTGGTGGTGGCCGTGCTGGTGGTGGTGGCGCCGCTGGTCGTAGTCGTCGTGGTTGTGGTGGTGGTTTTGGTGGTGGTGGTGGTGGTGGTGGTGGTGGTGGTGGTGCTGCTGCTGCTGCCGCTGCCGCTTGTTGTCGCTGTAGTGGTAGTGGTTGTCGTGGTGCTGCTGGTCGCCGTGCTGCCCCTGGTCGCCGTGGTGGTGGTGGTGGTGGTGGTGGTGGTGCTGGTCGCCGTGCTGGTGGTGGTGGCGCTGCTGGTCGTAGGCGTAATGGTGGTGGTAGTACTGCTGCTGCTTGTTGTCGCTGTCGTGGTAGTGGTTGTCGTGGTGCTGCTGGTCGCCGTGGTGGTGGTGGTGGTGGTGGTGGTGGTGGTGGTGGTGGTGCTGGTCGCCGTGCTGGTGGTGGTGGCGCTGGCGGTGGTGGTGGTGGTGGTGGTGGTGGTGCTGCTGCTGCTTATTGTCGCGATTGTGGTAGTGGTTGTCGTGGTGCTGCTGGTCGCCGTGCTGCCCCTGGTCGCTGTCGTGGTGGTGGAGGTGCTGGTCGCCGCGCTGGTGGTGGTGGCTTCGCCACAGCGTGGCCATTGGCCAGGGCGTCGAAAAAGGCCTGGTTGCGCAGGGCGTTGTGGCGACTGGTCCGGTCGCCGCGGCAGTCGCAAAAACCAGGGCGTGGTCGCAAAAAGACGTCCACCTGGCCACACGCTGCGCAGGAAATGCTCCTTTTCCAGAAGCTGTATTTGCAGCCGCCTCTGCAGGGCACGCTGCCTGATGTCGTGCGTGGGGGCAGTGCCAGTGGCCTCGCAGGGTGGTGCCGGAGCCTGCCCAAGGCGAGGTGTGCCCGGCCGGCCAGGGTGAATCGGCCAGGAGCCAATTGAGCGCGGCGGCGCCCGCTGCGTCGGACAGCTCGTGCCACGGCAGAGTCGACAGCAAGAAGGTCGGTGCTTTCGCCTGGGAAGCATTGTTGGCGGCAGCAGCAGCGGCGGCGGCGGCGGCGGCGGCGGCGGCAGCGGCGGCGGCGTGTGTTGTGGCGGAGCGCAGGCCGAGTCCTCCCTAGTTGAGCTTGAGCTGTGCCTGCCCGGTGGTGGGCAAGTAGCCGTTCCGTTGCTTCAGGCAAGCCCGGGCGGTGTCGTCCAGTGCCAGCAGGGAGGCGGTGTGCGCGGTGGGCGGCGCCACCCGCGCCGAGTGGCCCAGTTTGCAGAATAAGGCTCTGTGTCGCAGCCGAGGCAAGCGCAGTGCGGTGGTGCTCGCGACCCGTTGCTTTGCGTTCTCTGCGCAGACGTCTGCGCCCCCCCTCGGTGCGCCGAGTAGCTCGAAGCAGCGGTCGGCGTGAAGGCGGGGGCCGGGCAGGAAGCCGTCCAGCAAGACGTCGGAGGCGTCTTCGCCAGTGGGGATCACCTCGCACTTGCCCGGGCTGGTGCTCAGCTGGAGTCCGACCTCGGCGAGGTTGGCCACGAGCAATTGGAGGAGGCGCGCCACGGCGGGCGCGTCGCCGGCGAGGCAGCCGTCGTCCAAGTAGAGGACGCTCAGGGCGACGGTGCTGTTCGACAGAGCCACGAGAGAGGCTCCTGCAAAGTAACTACTAGGACGCGGTGTCTGGGGCCTGTTCCCTGGTGCAGATGTTGAGGAGGTTTCGCAGCTCGACGACCTCGTCCCTGTGGGCCGCGTTGGGTAGTGCGTCCTTTAGGCTTTGTGGTCGGAGGCGTTGGCCCGGCAGCCAAACCCCGTGGGAAGGCCCGCACCTCCTGCCTGACTGTGTCCCCGTCCACCTGCAGGGTCGCAGCCGCGTGGGCATCCGGGAGGTTTCGTTGTGCTTCCGGCGCATCTGCGCGACGCGTCTGTGACTGTACCTGGCAGCGGAGGGGTGGCTGTCCGTGAGCGTCGGTGGAATTACGCTGAGGGGGAGCGGCTCCCACTTTGGCCCCGGGCGTCGCCTGGACGTCCGCTTTGGCAAATTTCTAACGTTAAGGCGTCTTCGCGTTAGAAAATCGACCTGTGTTTCTATCTTCTGATGTTGGTCGCCTCTTATTTTTCAGGAGGAGAGATTGGTCGCTACATGGGTGATTCCACCTTCCATCTTGTCACGCGTTTGCTGCCCCTACCTCTTGCATGCGCTACCCACCGTGCCTGCTTGCCTGTCCCGCTTCTCCTTCGTCTCGTGGCTTCTCGTGCCTGCCCTGTGTCCTTGCTTTGCGTCCTTCCTCCGGCCTCGCTGTCGTTTTGCGGTCCTGCGTGTCCTCTTCTTGCTGCCTCGTCCTTTGTCTGCCGCCTTTTTTGCAAGACGGCGTTGCGCTCTTACGAATTTGTCGGTCTGTTTCGCCGTCGTCGCCGCCGTTCTGCCTCTTTTCCGTCGTCGTCCTCGTCGTTGTCGTCGCTGTCGTCGTCGTTGTCGTTGTCGTCTGGTGCTGCGTCGCCGCGGGCACGTGCAAGGGCACTTCGCTTGCCCTTTGTCTCCTTGCCTCCTACTGCACACGTGGTATGATGATGCTGATGATGATTCTGCTGCTGCTGATGATGATAACGATGATGATGATGATGATGATGATGATGGTGATGATGATGATGATGATGATGATGATGATGATGATGACGATGATGATGATGATGATGATGCTGATCATGATGATGATGATGATGATGACGATGCTGATGATGCTGATGATGCTGATGCTGCTGCTGCGGATGATGATGATGATGTTAATGATGATGCTGATGATCATGATGATGCTGGTGCTGATGCGGATGATGCTGATGGTGATGATGCTTATGATGACGGTGATGATGATGCTGATGATGATGCTGCTGCTGATGATGATGACAATGGTGACAATGATGATAATGATCAGGATGATGATGCTGATGATGATGATGATGATAGTGCTGATGGTGATGACGATGACGATGATGATGCTGACGATGTGATGAGGATGATGATGATGATGGTGATGCTGATGGTGATGATAGTGATGATGAGGATGATGATGAAGGTGTTAATGATGATGATGCAGATGCTGATGATGATGATCAATGATGTCGATGATGCTGATGATGATGATCATAATGAGGATGATGATGATACTGACGATGATGATGATGATGCTGATGATGATGATGATGATGATGCTGATGCTGATGATGATGATGATGATGATGATGCTGCTGATCATGATGATGATGAGGATGATGATGGTGG